>CAWVRF010000171.1:87436-253342 GCA_963932465.1 Maratus speciosus
TTCCTTGTAGTGAATTTTTTAGTCAAAAAACAAAACAAATATATTTTCCAAGTTTTATGTTTGAAATTTAGATTATGTGGGACATATAATGAATTCAGAACAGACATTGAAAGATAAACTGTCTAATTTAGATAATCAGTTATATACAGCTTCATTACAAAAGTATCTGTTCTGGTTTTAGTTTAGTTCAGTTTAAACTGTACACCATGTTAGGAAACAAAAAATAAGTTTACATTTATGTTAAAAATTTTAAAAAATGTTTTGTATTTAAAATTATTGTTTTATAAATTTATAATTTCTTGATAGTTGGTACTGAATCCTATAAGTTGATCTTCAACTTTGTTTTAAGTAAAAAAAAAAAAAGAAAAGAAAAGAAAGAAAAGGTTAAAAAAAAAATGCACTTTTAGTATACTGTTTGATTAAGTTTTAATGTTAAGTGCAATATGTTTTAGTTTTTATTTTATATTATGCTTGAAAATATTTATTATTAGCAGTAAGTTGACTACTTTGAAAATATCGGATACATATCGAAAATATCGGATATATATCAAAATATCGGATATTTTTGATATTTTCGAAAATATCATGATATTTACGAACCCTGCACGTGACTATTATAAACAGAAAAAACACTTGAAATTAGAATTAAATAATCATGTACAAAAAGCAGGAACTTATTAAAAATTACGTCATAAAAACTATATTTTACACGTGAATTTTAAGAGAGAAAGGAAATTGTAAAATAATAAATTCATTAACATGCGTTAGAAGTCTTAAATAGGAGAAATTACGTCATATTTACGTCACATTACAGATTACATAAAATGAACACAAAATAATATTGCAAAACAGTTTAAATTTAAAAATTGCGCTAGACATTTATTTGATATTTTGAGAGGATACTTTTCAACTATTTTTGTTAGGAAAGCGCAAATAATTTCTCATTTCTAACAAAAGTATTTTCACGTGAATATTAAAAAGAGAAAGAATAGTTTGGTCAAAATTACGTCAGATTAAAAACGATTAATTTAAAATGTCTTATTTAAAGAACTTTCTTTTCGCTTTGTTAAAAAATACCGGAAGACAAAGACTCTGTTTACTTAATTCCTTTTATATTAGTTTATTTGGAAATGTTTAACTTATTTTACATAATCAAAGACGAAAACAGCGATTGTATCTTTGGTACTACTTAGTTATCCCGTTGAACAAAAATCTATCATTCGCCAAACTATAAGATTAAATGCCAATAATGGTTGATCCTAAATGTCACATTAACTTGACCTTAAGCAAGTTACACGTGTCTACGTCATCAAGTTATTTTTATTTCGACGTTTTATTTATATTTTTATTAATGTTGCACTAATTTATTTGTTCTTTCGTTATTTAAAATAAAAATTATGTCAATTTGCATAATTTGGCGATTTATATAATTTGGCGAAATTGGTCGACGGGATAATCCATTAGTACCGCAGCGGATTTGGCCTTAAAGTTCCCCAATCAAAGAGAAATAAATAGAAATCCGTTTATTGGGAGATCGCCGCTGTTTCTGAAATTATAATTCAATCTTCCGAAATCTTTTTAAAGCCGATCAAATTAGTGTACTTTTAGAGTTTGCGGTGTCTGAGCGGGGGGTTGACGAGCGTAGCTCGTAGGGGGCAGAGCTCCCTAGTAGACAAAAAAAAATAATAATAATAAACCTATGGCTATACGATCCATGAATGATCAGTGCCTACAATGCCCAACACTGTTTACTTGACCCTGAGCTCCGAGGAGCTATATACAGCATATGACCCGGTCAGGAGGTCAGCCTAACGCGGAGCCCTAGGTGTTTAGTTCCCAAGTTAGATTGATACTCATTTTATCGACTCCGACGGGATGAAAGTTTGAGTGAACCTTGCCCATCTGGAGTGTCGAACTCTCGACCTGTAGCATAGCAGTGAGACGTGCTGACTAACTGCGCCACTGGGCTTTCTAAAGCATTGGAAATGTTTAAATATTTTTTAACGACAGAAATAACTGCCTTCTGTAATGCCTGTATTATACTTATATACTTATACTATACCATATCTTCAGCCATTATTATCATAGTAGAGAGCTATCACAGTATAGACCTTTTTTCATATTATGTTATTAAAGTTATTAAAAACATGACACATTATTTTTTCATTCATATATAAACAATATAAGGAATTTTTTGAATGAAAAAATAAGGTGTCATGTTTTTAATAACTTGAATAACATAATGGAAAATGTCTATACTGTGATAGCTCTCTACTATCATAATAATGCCTGAAGATATGTTATAGTATAAGCATATAAGCATAGAAAATGTTTACTTTTTTGTGACATTATAGGAATAGGTGTGTGAGTGTGTTGGGGGGGGGGGGGGATGAATGAATACCAGACCTATGTAACTCTCTTTAGCTTCATCGGGTTTTCTATACATGATTTTTAGTTATATTCGAAAGTGATAAAATCTGTATATTTTACCACTATATTTTTACTCAATCTTTCATACAGTATATGAATTTCGAATATATTTTGTTTTCTTTCTTCGTTTTTTTTTTTTTTTTTTTTTTTTTAATAATGCTCCCACTGAGAGCAGAAAATTATAATTTCAACACACAATTAGAAATCTGTTTACAACCAATTTTATTTAATGAATTTTACATTGCAATATCAAATTTTTGAAGAGCTGTTTCAGAATTTATCAATACACATATTTGGTGGGAAAACAAAATAGCAGAACAGTATTTTACACCGCCATAAATGCATGAGTCGTTTAAGGATCAAAATACTCTTTTTGTTTAATGTTATTAGTGGATCAATACAATTTGCCAAATGTTTAGCCAGAAGTGATGTTGAATTTGTTCTGAAGTTATGATGGGCAGCAAAAACGGAGCATTTAGTTGAAATGAGAGATAGTTGGTGATACCTTTTCAGGTTGCTTTTTATCAATTTTCGATGATTTTGCATCTGAATCATTTAGTTTAGCATAAGCTATCGGCGATGCTGCACCTGATTCGTTTAGTTTACCTTCAACTTTCAGCGATTTTGAACCAGAATCATTTAATTTAGCATCAAGTTTCTTTGATTTTGTACCTGAATCATATGTTTTAGCATCAGTTTTCGGTGGTATTACACCTGACTCATTTAGTTTAGCTCCAGCCTCCAGCGATTTTGCACCAGAATCATTTAGTTTAGCATCAGCTTTCGGTGATACTGCACCTGATTCATTTAGTTTAGCTCCATCTTTCAGCGATTCTGCACCAGAATCATTTAATTTAGCATCAAGTTTCTTTGATTTTGTACCTGAATCATTTAGTTTAGCATCAGTTTTTGGTGGTATTGCACCTGACTCATTTAGTTTAACTGCAGCTTCCAGCGATTTTGCACCAGAATCATTTAATTTAGTATCAAGTTTCTTTGATTTTGTACCTGAATCATTTAGTTTAGCACCAGTTTTCGGTGGTATTGCACCTGACTCAATTAGTTTAGTTCCTACTTCCAGCGATTTTGCACCAGAATCATTTAATTTAGCATCAAGTCTCTTTGATTTTGTGCCTGAATCTGTACCTGAATCATTTAGTTTAGCATCAGTTTTCGGTGGTATTGCACCTGACTCATTTAGTTTAGTTCCAGCTTCCAGCGATTTTGCATTAAAATCATTTAATTTAACAGCAACATTCTTTGATTTTGTACTGGAATCATTTAGTTTGCCAGTTGAAACGGAATGATTCATAAACTTCTTTTCATTCGCTACTTGATTATTTTCCCAAAATTTTATCTTCTCTAAAGTTTCTGCTGTTTCTGTAGTATGTCCATTTTCATGTTGCATGTCGTAGTCAGTACTTGAAGTCATTGATGAATTTTCTTCTTTTTTTGTGGGATTTTCAGTTTCAGACTTTTCAGAACCCATGACATCGATTTCGTTTTTATTAACTGCGACAACAGTTGGAGGTGTTAATTTAACTGTACTATTTCCATTCTTTTGGTATTTTACCGAAATTTCTTCAGTAGAACTAAATGTTTTATTTGTCATATTTTGGTTTTCTTGTGGATTGGTAACTTCGGCTTTTGAAGTTGTTAATGCAGTAGCATTATCTGTATCTATTTTTTTATTATTTGAATTTTCTGCATTTCTATCGGATTTTTGCATTTCTAAATTTTCAGAATTTCTAATTTGCAGCATTTCATTTCCTGAGTTGAAATCTATTATAGAACTTTTATTTTGTTTAATAAGACCGGTGCTGAGATTAATAAAAATGCCTTTATTTTCTTGACTAAGTTTTGTAGTAACTTTGTTGGAACTTTGATCTAATGCTTCAGCATTCGATATAACATTATAAGTACCATTATCTGAAATCTTTTTCTGAACAGAATTAACTTTTTGACTTTCTTTATTAGAGTCCTGTTCATTACTTGTATTTTTATTATTGGAGATTAAAACTGGTATTCTGTTTGAATGTATTTCAATGCCTCTTTTCACGAACTTTTCGTACGACTTTGGAATAATGTTAAAAACTGCCGCTTGTATATGGTGACATGAATTTCGAGCAAGTTGAATAAATTTTTCATTAATCTTTGCTTCATCAAACTCATCCTTCCGTTGATCACTGGTCGCATTGTCCAAACTCTTCTTGTCATTCTTTTCACTAGAACTCGTATATGCTTCAGTTATACGCTCCTTATTTTCAATGGATTTGGTCGTAGTAACTGATTTAGCTTCTATTTTTCCTTCTTGCTTTTTTAAAACGAGATTCATCTTTGAAAGGTAATCATCCATTTTCGGCATCATTGCCTTCATTGAAGACTCCAGTTTCGCTACATCCTTATTATAAGCATCAACATCCTTTTTCTTCTGAAATATTAAAAATATCAAAATAATTATTGAAATTATAATTACCAATACCAATATCAAAATTAAAATACAGAATAAGATTAAATTTGCATTGTAAAATTAGATTAATCCAAGTTTAAGTAAAATCAGTATTAAATTTGCTGCACCCAACCACAATGACATCTAAACGAGGGCCACAGTGTTGGTCTGGGAATAAATCTGCCCATATCTATTTTACTTTCTTCTGTCCTTACTAGAAGAAAGTATTGGATTAATGAAAATTTTCGACTTCCGGTTTTTGACGGATTTATACGTTTTAGAAGGTCCTGAACATGATTTGACTGTTTTTTGAAAATGTGACTCTGGGTGTTTATCTGTCTGTATGTAACACAAATTCTGTGAGTGCTCTGTCTGAAGAATTAATGCACGGAGTTTAATCAAATTCAGATTTAGTTAGACCTTGACATTGATTTTCGCTCATTAGGTTTTGGTGTAAACCCCCCAGGAGGTAGCGCTGCTATGCTGTTTTTCACGATTTCCACGATAGCTCTATATCAAGAAGTAATGCACGGAATTGCTTTAAAGTTCATGTTCTGTCAGACCTTGGAATAAATAGATGCTGATTAGGTTTGGGTGTAAATCTACCAACAGGTGTTGCTTCTAGGCTGTGTTTATTCAGATTTTCCTGTATCCAGATTCCCATTTATATTTTAATCACGGAATTCCACCAAACTTCATATTCTGTCAGACCATGACATAAATAGATCCTTATTATGTTTGAGTGTATACAGCACAACATGTGTCGCTGCTATTCACTGTGTTTCACGATTTCCGCGATAACTATATCTCAAGAATGAACAGATTGTCGTTTAATTTCGGTTGCAGATGATTCGATTTATATTGAAGAAAGTCTTGTGGCGACCATAACATACAAGTTTTTTTTTTTTTTTTTTTTTTTTTTTTTTTTCTTTTTTACATTTTTTGTTTCCTTTTATCTGTGGTTTAAAAAATCTTAAGCTAATATTTTTTGTTTTCAAAATTTGAAAACGAGCTTTTTAAAAATATTTTTTTAAAGTTCTAATTTAAATCTATTATATATATATAAAAGAAAGTCTGGGCTGGAAGGGGGTGGGGGGGTGGGGTGGGTAATTAACACACAGCCCAAACTACTGACCCTAAAATCATGAATAATGGGGGGAAGAGGATACTTCAACTATGACATAGACTCCCGCTAAGAAAGGGTTTTCTAAAATTCCACCTCTAAGAGGGTTAAAAAGATAAACGGATTTTTTAAAAAATTACTTAACAATCTGATTTTATATTTATTTTCAAATAACATATTTTAATGTATTTTTGTATTCTGAATCGAATGGTACCGAGTAAATTCTTCCAAGTCCAATTGTTCGTGTAATATTTATTTTTATTTTATTTTTTCTAATTTGGAGATATCTTTGGCGCGAAAACCTCAAAATTTCAAGTGATATTTTTTAAAAATACATCCGTTACTTTTCAACTATGTTGGAAAGCGTTAAAAAGCTAATATTTTATAATGTGTTTCATCTAATTATAGAATTTCTCCTAAAACTCTATAAATAAGAAACGAGGACGATGTGCTATACACTAATCAACCCCGCAAAAAAATAACAATAATAATAATTAACTTGTAGAAACTATAAACTCTCTTATTAAGAGAGCCTAGTTTTTTGAGTGCGAACATTCTGTCAGTGTTAACCTGTGTGGATAATAGCGGCCTCTATCCTTCGTTTTACTTTAATTTTCTGAAGTGCGTTTGTGGTTTTCTCTTAGGGGTTTTTGTTGTAGTTTGCAAATTAGAGTATGCTGGTCAATCTGCAGAATATAAAAGTGGGATTGCGAGTTAGTATCGGCGGATCTTAGATCGAGACCTGCTTTCGTGAGGATTCTAGATCAGTTCTATTGCTTTTGAAATTGAAGCGCGCCACCCACTCTGCGGATCGGAAGTGTAGAAATTAGATGAATAGAAGCTCTCATTTTGAGTAAGAGTGAACTTTAACCATCATTGAATAAAGATGTTGTGCAAGCACAAGCACAGATTGCTAGTTTTAGTGACATTTACATAATTTATTGAATTTCTTAACAAATTGATTACTTGTAGCGATCTAGTTGTGCTTGACATCGTAGCTATTTCCGGATATCATTTTAACACCCATTCTTCTATATGTAAGTTAGTTTTAGACTTAGTAACCTCGCATTTTTTGTATTATTGAGTGTCGATTTAAGGACTAGATTAGTGTTAAGTGCAGAGTAGAATAGGCTAAATTGAAAGACTCCATCGCAGCCCTTCCCTATTTTTATTTAAGTAACAGTCTTTTAAAACTAAAATTTGAATATACCTCAATTACAACGTGGCCGTCCTGGTAGGCTTGTCACAACCTAACTGACAATATAAGTACCAAGACTCCGCAATCATATATCAGACTTGACAATCCGGAGAAAGTCTATGGGTGAAATGTCCGCAATAATTGACAACTTATTAACTGACTTTGTTCGGAAAGCTACCCCACCTGGTGTATACTACTGGTAATACTCTGCAAACAAATGCATAGAAAAAATAGAAAATATTGTGGTATTGACATTAAATATAAAAAAAAAAAAAGAGAGAAAAAAAAATCGAACTCTACTAAAATAAATAAATAAAAAATAAATTATTTCGCACAATTACCTTCTGGCCTTCAAAAATGAGAAAAATGTTGAAAATGAAGATTTAAAGGATACTTTTCGGTAGATTTATTTATTGGTACTTTTTCAGTATACTTTCAGGTCTTTGCGGTTTTTTTTTTTTAAATCTTGGCACAATTTGGGCTTCAAAAAGTCAGATTTGTTGCCAAATGATATAAACTGTTAGCTAGTTTTATAAGAATTTATAGGTATAAATTTAATTTGTAGATATTATTATTGTTTTTTTTATATACAATTTACTTATGTTTGTATATAAAAATAGATAAATGGCTTTTTTTATATTAAATAAATTGTATAAATATAGAAAAATATTGCTTCTTAATATGAAACAGTGAATAGTTTTCGAGAAATTACGTTGCCAAATTTCCTTCTCTCGCCAAGGCTTGAAAAGTACCAATTTGCTATTATATAATGTAGTAAGCTAATTTTCTGTAATTTGTTCCACAGCCAAAGTTAGCTGCAAAAAGCGCGATGCTGGAACAATGTGGTATCATGTATACGGTTTAAAAATGAAATTAGTTTTGCGCCAAACTATACACTTGCTGTAATAAGCCAATTGACTGTAGGTTTGATTTAGGAAGAATTCCAAATCAAGATTTACAAACACTAAAATCGTAGCATGACAATAATTTACATTTGTGGGAAAAGCTAAGGGACACATATAAATTTAAGTGATTATTAAACTTTTTTATGTTTCCAATTTTTTTTTTAGTGTTTATGGCTTCAGTCCGTTTGCTTGTCTATCTATCCGTGTTCTATCTTTCCTGAAATGCTTTGATTGCCGTGAAATTTATGTACGTTATTAAGCTTTACTGTTATTATCATTATTCAGGCTGGCAATTGCTGGATTCGTGCTTAGATAAATTTTAGTACTGTATGAGGTGCATTGAACTTCTATATATCATATACAGATGCACATAAGTATGCGCCAAACCATGCTCGCCAAGATATGCCAATTGGCTGCGGACCCGATTATGAAACTTTTCATGGATTAGTACACACAAACTTTACATGAAAAAACAGTGAAGTTTGCGCCTAAAGTATGTTAAACTGAAATGATACCCCATCGATTCAAAAATAAAACAAATGACAAATCAATCAATCAATAAATAAATGAAAATGTGCATTTAAAAAAATTGAAGAAACGATGATAAATTAATACTGTAACATGAAATTAACTGTGAAAAGAAACAAAACACCAGTAATAAAGTAAATCACATATTTAAAAATATAAAAGAAAAAATATATTAAAATATTTAACTCTTTCGGGATCTAGCCGATGCTTTCAAAAAGTAATATCTCTGAGGAATTCATCGAAAAATATTTTTCTTTTCTGATTGGTATTAACCATTTGGAAAAATGGTTATTGTCCTCGGTCAGGGTAGGAAATAAAAAACCTATCTGAAGCGTTTTATTAGTTGAATCCCGCATTTTATTCGTTTTCTGATTGGTCTATACAATAATCTGTATTTTCTCTTTACTTTCAACAGAGATGGATACTTCTGTTGCTACTATGACAAAAAAGTAATAAAAACTACAAAAAAAATTAATAACTCAGAAACAAAATTGAGATACAGCTTTCAAACAAATTGCATTTAAAAATGCATTTTTTTTTCTCTATACGACGATATAAAAAGTAATATTGTAGGATGTTTAGAAGTTTAAAAATGAAATTTCATTTAAAATTGGTCCAGGAATATTAATGCTTAATTCACGGCGTACGTAATGTATGACTAGCTCCGTAGAAGTTAAAAAATTTACAGTACCGAAAATTGTAAAACTGAAATTTCTTTTAAAATTTGTTCATGATGGGTCCAGGAATGTTAATGTTTAATCCATGGCGTACGTAATGTATGATCAACTCCGTGCGATTTTTTATGTCTTAAATTTTAGTCTTTCAAAAAATCATTTTCCAAATGGTCGTTGTAATTTGTTAAATTGCTTTTTTTTATTATTATTTTCTACATAACGGAATATAGCAGTAAACTTTTTTGTTTAACAGTAAAATAAGTTCATGTTATTAAAAAAATATCTAGAACGTATGAATTTTTTTAAATTAGCAAACTATCATTTGTAAACTACAAATATACAGCATATCGTAAAGAAAATGGAAAAACCAGAGCTTCTGCAGTAAAAACTGAGTTCAGGTGATGCAATTCCCAAGATTGGCCGCGACCCCTTGTGCGGTCCCAACATCCAATGCTAGTCCTGGATGGACTTTTAGAGGCATCAATCGCTATTATGTGCCAATCCTTACAATTGTCTAAATGCTGCGCTAACAACTGTTGGGGTGCCTCTGAAGCCAATGATTTGTCTTGGAAGGGATACTTAGTATAATAGTAGCTGACCAGATGACTGCTTTGGGTTTCCGGGATGAGAGTCCACTTGATTACTTCTGTCGATGTTATTTTGAGCTGGTTCAGCAGTTCCTGTGCATCATCGGAAAAGATAGACGTGCTCTCTGTAAATTGAGCTTCCAACGGCGACATCTTACCAAGAGACAGTTGTCTAATTCTGAAGATTTTACGTTGAAAGTCGTGGGAGTCCTGTAATCTGCCTGCTCTCGTAATCCGTCTCAGAATGGGGATCGGAGTCCATTTAGGGAGTCCAGTTGTGGCCCTCAAGGCCCCATGTAGGATCGGTTCAAGTTTCTGCCTGGTAGTGTTGCTTGCCAACGAGTGCAGCGAAATTCCGAGGTGTAACGCGCTGATTACTGCTGACTGGGCGATATGCAGGAGATCTCTGGTGGCGATACCTCTGTATGGGCTGGTAATAAATTTGAAAACATTGAGCCTGCGTAATGTTTTTATCCAAATATCTGCTACGTGAGAATTCCAGGTCAAATTGTTTGAAAACTTTAGGCCGAGGCTTCTTGATAGAGTCGACCCAGGGAATTTGTTGTCCCCCTAAATAGACGATGTCATCTGGTTTGAATCTCTTGTTTGACATGTGTATTATGGCGCTCTTACTTGCATTGAAGTGAAGATTCCAATAATTTCCCCAAGTTGCTGCATTCAGGAGTGTGTTCTGCAGTTTCTTTAGCACATCTTCATATACCGGGCGAGGCATCGACGTACGCGTCGTAGAAGCATAGGCTATCCCGTCCACCCCCGGCTCAAGTACCTCGAAGAAATCGCTCATGTGGAATGAATACAATAGCGGTGAGAGGACATCCCTGAGGCACGCCAGCTTCTAGAACTTGTGGGTCCGAAAGGATCTTCTTCCAACAAACTTGAAAGGTGCGAAGTGCATTAAAGGAATGGATCCACTTCGTTTGATGTCAGTCAACCCCAACTTCCAACAGCTTCAAGGCCAGGCTATCGTGCTCTACCGAGTCATACACTCCAGAGATATCCAGGGAAACCAGGAGAATGTAAAATTTCTTTTCCCGTGCGTTGTGAAGATGGCTACAAAGTTTTGTGAGGGCAACTGTGCAGTCCCGGAACGGGATGAATCCGAAATTATTCTGATGGAACGGTTGCCTCGCCAAGATCCAGGTAGTGAGACGCTCCATGAGGATCCGCTCGAAAACTTTTCCCACCGATGAGGTGAGGGAAATTGGCCTGTAAGACTCTACATATGTTGTATCTTTGCCAGGTTTAAGGACTGGGATAATAATCGATTCCCACCATTGGCGTGGGATGTTCCCTGTTTCCCAGATTCTATTGAATAGCCGCAGGAGATGATCTCTTCCGTTACCGTCCAAATTTATTGGCTTAGTTGCCGTATATTCCCACGGCCGCCATCTTGGATGTTTTGAGATTTCTGGGTGATTTTTGTTGGCGATCTTTATCGATATGACAAATCCATTAACCCCTTCGGGACCGGCAGCTTTTACACAAATTGTATTCGGTGGCACCACTTTTTTTTAAGTTACCTTTACTTAAATAATCACGGAAAGGCTCTAATTAAAGAAAGCAAATATTAGTTTTCTTTTTTACTGGTGCCAAAAACAAATTCTGTATACTCTTCTTGAAGATGCCTATATGCACCCATGGTCCCGAATGGGTTAAAGTTATTTTCGTTAAGCCTAACATGCACATAAATCGCTGCTTGGCGACATTTACTTCTTGGCGGAAACGGGGTTTTTACGCCAAGAAAAAATCCAAGATGGCGGCCGCGGGAATATATGACATCTGTTTCAATTTATTTAATATAATGCATTCATCTTTTATTGGTGCTACTTAGTAAGGTACTTTTCGGTTAGCCGGGTGCCAGTGTTATACATACATACATATATTGTATATGAATATACATATATACATATAAATGCATATATATGTATATATGTTACATTATTATATCTAATTCCGCGATTTTCTTATCTTATTCTAAATTACTACTCTATATACACTAAATCCTTATTCTTAAATAATCTCTATCGTTAATTCTGTTAAATTCCCTTTAACTTAATGTCTCACTTGTCTAATTTACTTAAATATTACGTTTTTAGTATTCTTAAATTAAATGTTCCATTTCTGATCTTTTTCCTTTTAGAATGTTCTTTTAGCAGCCATATTTTTTCCCCTTCCGAGAATTTACTTTCTCGCGCTTATTCCGGGGTTTTCCTTTTTACCTTCAAATTCATGCGCTACTCTGTCAGCGCTCTTAACATGGCGTGATATCCTTAATTATTAATTAGTTGGGAGCGCGACCTACGTCATATTTGTATTACTACGCTAAACGTACAAAAATGAGATGCTCGCACCCAAGACTCCCTTATCGTATATGATAAGGAAGTCTTCATATATAATAATGAAGTCTTGCTCGCAACGTTTCCACAGAATTTGTCGTATTTCCACTTTGATAACTTCCCCTGATCACCGTCTGATATTTTCTATTACCTACAAATTTGCTTACCCATAATTAAATACTACGTAGTGATGGCTTGATTAAAACGAATCGGTGGAAACTGCACCGGCTGCTCCGCCGAAAACTGCTTAAATAAAATCCTGAGTTAACTTACGTATTGTCTCATTTATTCCGAAGAAACCTACACTGGATAAATGTGTTACCTGGCCTATCACTCGATGACTGCAACTACCTTCCAATATCCATGTTGATTTACTACAGAAACATTCTCTTTCAGCCTAATCTAATACACGGCTTCCAGATTGATTATTCATCTACTATTACATTGAAGCTAACTACACTTTCGAATCACCATATAGCATAATAACGTTATTATATGTATATACACTAACATGTATATATATATACATATATATGTATACATGCTTATATGTGTATATATATATATATATATATATATATATATATATATATATATATATATATATAACACTGGCGCCCGGCTAACCGAAAAGTACCCTTAGTTATCCCGTCGACCAAAAATCTATCGCTAAACTATAAGATTAAATGCCAATAATGGTTGATCGTAAATGTCACATGCACTTGACTTTAAGCAAGTTACACGTGTTTACGTCATCAAGTGATTTTTATTTCGACTTTTTATTTGTATTTTTATTAATGTTGTACTAATTTATTTGTTCTTTCGCTATTTAAAATAAAAATTATGTCAATTTGTATAATTTGGCGAGTGGTTTGGCGATTTATATAATTTGGCGAAATTGGACGACGGGATAACTAAGCCTAAGACGGGATATCCTTTAATTATACACAAAAAGAAGTAAATTGCATATAAATAATAAGGTACTTGTTAGTTATCCCGTCGACCAAATTACTGTTGCCGAATTGTAAGATTAAATGCCAATAATGGTTAATCATAAATGTCACATTCACTTGACACGTGTTTACGTCGTCAAGTGATTTTTATTTCGACGCTTTATTTGTATTTTTCAATTCCTACTATTAGCTCACACTCTCCCTATATTTATTTATATATTTATATATTTATCTTGTACAAATTTTCAATCGTTAATAAAATGCTCATTATTCATCCTATCAGGTTGAAATAAATTTTTTTAAACTTGTACTGGATGACAATTGATGTTAATAAAGTTTTTTCAAATATTAATTAATTAATTAAATTTTAATTAATTAATTTTAGTTTTGCATGGGAAACAAAATAGCCGCCATTGGTTATTGAATTTCAATGAAAGTATTTTCAATAAGGGTTACCATAGGGGGGGGGACCCTGTTCTGTCGCCAAATACCGCCAAGTTTGTCGCCAACTTGGTGATATATCGCCAAATTTGGCGGCGAAAATGAGTCGCCAAAAGTGACGCCAACATGGCGATATCTGTAATATTTCGCCAAATTCCCATAGAGTTCCATTGTAAACCTACTTGCTTATAGAAAATCAACAAATTGAGATATTTTAATGCAACAAAAACTCATATTAGCTTGATTATATTAAATTTTTCTTTGATGGCCTAAGTAGGAATTGACTTTAAAAACAAAAGGCACAGATGTCATATTCGCCCCATATTGGCGCGATTTTTTTCTGTCGCCAATATCATATAGGCAACAGGTACTTAACTGGCGCCAAAGTGTCGTTATTTTGCTTGATGTGGTAACCCGGATTATGTTGTTTATGCTGTTGATGTTTTCGCCAAATTGGCAACCGAAAAAAATCGCGCCAATATGAGGCGAATATGACATCTGTACCAAACAAAATTTTTATATTACTTGTTATTAATGTTATACTAATTTATTTGTTCTTTCGATATTTAAAATAAAAATTATGTCAATTTGTATAATTTGGCGAGAGGTTTGGCGATTTATATAATTTGGCGAAATTGGTCGACGGGATAACTAATAAGTACCAATAATAATAATAATAATATACGTATAAATAAATTGTTTACATATATATATATATAAACAAGCATAAACGTTCATTAGGTTTATTTTCATAGTTGTTTATACCATTTGGCAACAAATCTCATTTAATTTCGCCAAGCTTTAAAAAAGCGCCGAAGCCCCTATACTGGAAAAATACCCTCAAATTGGTGCATTTGAGCGTCTCTTCATGTTCTTGGCATCATTTATTTATTTATTGAATAACAAACATACGACTTGTGTGCTTGACATGAGAGCCCGCTTATAAGTCGGAGACAAGATAGCACAAAGAAATATTAACACAAGAGAAATACACCCTGGGAGTTCCACACAAAGTGTGCATGCAATATGGAACCAGCGGGAATCGAACCCACAAACTCTTACGCTCACAAGCGATTAGCAGACTTACTGGTGCTTTGACCGTTCAGCCACAGAGTCCCCTCTTGACATCATTTCAAAGAATTAAAATCCCGATACACGATGTTTTGGTGTTTCATTTTTCCCAGTGTCCATTTTATAATTTTGTTTAAATGAGTACGCCGAAACAAAAAAGATGTATCCAATCTTTGTAATCTGAACATAACCAGATGATTTTATATGTGATATAATATTCCGATGATTATAATCATCGGCATATTACATCAGAGACACATAAAAACTTTGCAAGAAATCTTTTTCAGGAAATTTGTGAAAAACATTTTTAAATTAAATTCGCTATGCAACAATTTAAATATTATTAAAAACTTTATAGGCTATTTTATAGGTTATAAGCCTTTTAAACATAAAATTAGAAATTTGAAAGCTAACGTTTTACAAACTTTTTTATATTCTAGCATTCAAGCATCAAACATAAATTTAAATACAGACGATTAAATTTTTAGGTATGATCATTAACAATAAGTTTTAAACCTTTAAATAAAAATGCTTCATAACTTCAGTCTTCAAACAGATAATATACTCATAATGTCAAAATCGTTGAAAGAATATTCATATTTAAATTAATTTAAAAGGATCAGGATTTAACTTACAATCGGAGATGATAAGGAACGATCAAGCGAAGAGAAAAATAAGTAGAATAGAAAATAAATCTTCATTTTATTTCGCTATATTCATATAAAGTCAACTTTCCGTACAACTTCTGAAACTGCAACTTAATAGTTATTAATTAAAGAAAATAAATTTCTAATTCTAAATGAAGTTTCTTTAAATCCATGGAAACGGCGACGTCATGAAATGTGACGACAGGTCATGAGATGATAGGCCAATTCCTTTTGATGTCATAAAAGGGTGAATTTTTAATGAGGCAATCAAAGTAGAAGTCAAAACTTTTATTTCTCCTTTTTAAATAAAGAGTATAAATCAAAGGCGTAAATGTCTTTTGTATAAATCGTTAAGACTCGTTCACTTTCATTTACACTGGTCATCAAAATTAAAGGATAATGAGAAAAAATATGCTCATTAATTTAATGTTGCAACCAATGCCCAATGCCGCAATTATTTATGTTAATTAAATGCTATTGAACTCAAAATTGCACTTCCGTGCATAGGTTAGCTCGGAAATATGCAAGTTAGATGATTGACAATGTGGTGCGCAATGGACGTATATTGGAATTGTGGTCTGTAGTGCTGTTTAAAGTGAATGTGGTGTCCGAGTGTGATCAGTATTCATTAGTTAAGGCTCAAAGGCATCATTTAAGTTAAGGTCAAAAGTGGCGAATAATTGGTAGAATCGAGGAAGATAAAAAACAAATAGAGGTTGCTTAAGATTTCAATATCCCTCAAAGTGTCATATCAAGAGCTTCGAGCCCCTTTTTTAAGCATTGCATCCGTTGATAGACTGCCTGGTCAAGGGAGAACAAGAGCAACAACTGCATCCGAAGACCGTTTTCTGTCATTTTGGCTCGAAGAAACCGCGAAGCGACTACAAGAGATTAGGTTTGAGCCCTTCAGACTGCCACGGGAACTCGAATTAGCCGTTCTACTGCTGCACGAAGGCTTGACGAGGGTGGACCGTATGCGAGAAACCCAATAGCTTGTGTCCCATTCACTCCAGCTTCCAAAGAGCCCCGTTTAAACTGTTACCCTCGTCATGTTCGATGGAGCCAAGAAGACTGGGCTCAAGTATTGTTTACTGACGAGTTCAAATATAGTCTGAACACTGATTTTAGACGTGTTTCGATCTGGAGAGAGGGAGTAACACGCAACTTGCCCTTCCCTTGTCCGTGAAATATCCCGTCGAGTCCAGTATTTTTGGCTCCATTGAACATGACGACGGCAACAGTTTAAACGGGCCCCTTTGGAAGCTGGAGTGAGTGGGACACAAACTATTGGTTTTCTCGCATACAGTCCACCTTCTTTAAGCCTTCGTGCGCCCTTCGTATAACGGCTAATTCGAGTTCCTTCTGCAGCCTGAAGGTCTGAAACCAAATCCCTTGTAGTCGCTTTGCGGTTTCTTCGACCCACAATGACAGAAAACGGTTTTCGGATGCAGTTGTTGCTCTTGGTCTCCCTTGACCAGGCTGTCTATCAACGGATCCAGTGCTTAAAAAGCGGCTCGGAGCTCTAGATATGACACTTTGAGGGGGGTACTCAAATATTGGGGCGACCTCTATTTGTTTTTGGCCTTCCTCGATTCTACCAATAATTCGCCACTTTTGACCTTAACTTAAAAGATGCCTTTGAGCCATAACTAATGAATACTGATCACACTCAGATACCACATTCACTTTAAACAGCACTACAGACCACAATTCCAACATACGTCCATTACGCACCACATTGTCAATCATCTAATTTGCATATTTCCGACGCTAACATATGCTCGGAAGTGCAATTTTTAGTTCCATATAGTATCTAATTAACATAAATAATTGCAGCATTGGGCATTGGTTGCAACATTAACTTAATGAGCATATTTTTTCTCATTATCCTTTAATTTTGATGACCAGTGTGTTATAACTCTTCTTGTAATGGTGCTGGTGGTATTCTTCGTGGTTTATATTTAAAACACAAAGTGCAAGACAAAACAAAAGTTTTGGTATCTTTGTAAATTCCTGAACAGTAAAATTTTTTGAGTAATTTTTTTAACATATTTCTAATACAAAAGTGGGATATATGGTAAATGTGGAGGACCTTAAGTTTTAAAATATTAGGCACAATAATTTTAACGTGTGGAGAATTTTCCTGTTGTAAAAATTTTCTTTTAATAATAAGACCTGTATCAGGATGAATGAAATAACTTTAATTTAGAATCTGGCAATTGATTCTATTGATGGAATCCATAATTTTTATTACTTCAGGATCATTTCTTTGTTCGCAGAGAATTTGATTTGATTCAGAAATTTTTATGTTCAGGTCTGAGTTTGTTGCACTTTATAATGAATGTCATGTAACTCAATAGTTGGTGATCTAGTGGTGATTGGAAGAATATTTTCATTATGGATAAGTTCAGGGTTGGTGTTAAGATCTTGTGAATGATTTGTAAAATCTTCACGAAAGAAGTAATCTGCCAGCGAATGTATTACTCTCGCCTTTAAGGTTTAAGGTATTTAAATGGGAAACCATCTAGTAGTGAGATCAACTAGTAACTATAATATTCTATTGGTTTTCTGTCACCTTAAACGGGGAAATGTATAGGAAATATTTGAATTCATTAATAGATTTAACTATTGCCATGAGTTCTAATTTGAGAGCAGGATTGCCTTTCAGAGGGGGACAAAGATTTACTCAAATAACAGACAGGTAATAGATGACCATCTCTTTCTTGTAAAATAACGCCAGCAATGGCTGTACCGCCTGCATCAGTATTTAGGAAAAAGGGTTTCAACCAGTCAGGTAGGAAAAGTAAAGCATACAGAAAAATATCTTTTATATTTATTTAAAAATTTTATCATGATCTTCTGAAAATAAGAAAGGAACTTTAGGTGAAGCAAGCTTAATTAATGGATCCATAAGTTTTGAATAATCTATAATAATAAGGAAAGAAGTTTGTGTGTGAGTGTGTCGACGGTGTTCTAAAGAGACCGTTGCATGTAGAGCTACAAAATTTAGGGAAAAGGTACGTCTATGTATGACGTTTTGCACCTCAAAGCCCGATTTTCAATTTTTTGATCAGATTTTTTTAATTTAATTTTTTATGCGATTTTTAGCGTTTTTTAAGTTTCGAGGCGATTTTTTCACATTAGTGAAAAGAATACGGTTTCTTTCTTTTAACCCAATATAGTAAATTTTGTTCTCTTTTCAAAAAAGCGAATTCGTACAGCGATTTTTGAATTTTTAGCGAATTTTTTATTCGATTATTGAACAGCATTTAATGCATCTCCATACCTATAAGGGGGTTACGTAGGGGAGACACAGTTCTGTCGCCAAATGCCGCCAAGTTTGCCGCCAACTTGGCGATATATCGCCAAATTTGGCGACCAAAGTTACTCACCAAATGTGACGCCAACTTGGCGATATCTCTAATATTTCGCCAAATTCCCATAGACTTCCATTGTAAACCAATAGGTATTACTTGCTTACAGAAAATCAACAAATTGAGAAATTTTAATGCAAGAAAAACTAATATTAACTTAAGGGATTATATTAATTATATTTAAGGGAATCCAAGTAAATTAAATTATGAATAAAAGTAACATGATACAATGCTTAACATGTTTTCCCAAACATAAATTTTAAGAGAGCACGCAGGTCAAAGGAATTAGATTTGAAACTTTTATCCAATTATAGTAAATTTTTACTTTCGTGATTTTTTAACTTTTTGTGATTTTTAATTCGATTTTTACTTTTCTTCGCGATCTGCTGCAATTTTTTGACATTCCATTTTTGACCTATAATACTAAAGCAATTTCTGACCTCATTTCAATAAAGTTTATTCGGATTTCATATAGAAATTTTCGAATTTTTCGGGAATTTTGTATGTGATTTTCAGTGTATTTTAGCGATTTCCTACCATTTTTTCCACATTAGTGAAAGGAATCAACTTTCAATCTTCGAACACAATATATAATTTTTTTCCCCTTTTCGAAATTTGTGCAGCAATTTAAAAAAATTTTTGCGATATCTTATTGTGATTTTCAGAGCTTTTTCGCAATTCGTGCTGTTTTTTGACGTACCCGGGCAACGCCGGGCAAGTTAGCCAGTTAGGAATAAGCCTGAAATAGAAACCACAGAGACAAATAAATCTCTTTAGATGTTTCTTATTCTTAGGAGGAGGAAAAGCGGTAATTTTAGTTATATTGGAAGAGATTGGCTGGATGGTATTATACTGAATATGAAAGCTCAGGTAGTCAATAGCTGCTTGATGGAATTGGCACTTAGCAGGAGACAAGGTTATGTTTCTGTAGAAAATAAAATAAAATTTGCAATTTATGAATCATTTCTTGAAATGAATCACTATCTCAAATGTTATCCTGATATGCATAGATTTCTTGTAATTTGCTTGATTCAATGATAGCATCTATTAACATTTGAAAAGTCAATGCTGCTGATCTAACAAGGGCACCCCAAACGTGGTGCTCACAAATTTTGATGATTTTAAAGTATGTTATAAAGATCATACCCCTAATTATTCTGCTGAAAGGTTTTATTCAAATGGGCCCTAGTTTTCCAGAATTTGTGGGTCAAAGTTCAACATACGTTTCAAATACTGATTAAGTTGCTTTTTTAAACGTGTTCTGAGTAACGTTGAGGCAAAGTGCGAGCACGCTATGCCGTAGATGACGGGTTCGAACCCAACCTGTACCTTTTTTATTTAATATAATATTTTTCACATGTTAGAAGTTTTGCACTGAATGAAATAATTCGCGGCTTTGAAAATTTTGATATTTTCCTAACAAATTACATTTACATTTTCAAAATTGTTATGAATATTATATTTTTTCTGCCATTTTTAAGCTAATATGTCTACTGGCGAAAATTAAACTAATTTATGTCTAGAATTTTTTGCGTTAAATTATTTTTATTAAATTTATTTGTATTTACATTTTTATATTTTAAGTGCAGATCTATAATAACAATATATGTATATTTTTTTACATTATGGGATTTTAAATAGAAATTTATATATTTTCCCCATAATTTATACAAAAAATTTTTCATGTCGAATTTCTTGAACGTATTCACGATTAGATAATTTCTATAATATATTTACAAAAGAGTAATAAAATGATAAAGTAGTAACACTTATATGCAAGTTTCTATCAGTTGCATAATTTTTTAATGTCCTATAAATAGTATATTTATCTGTAAAATTCGAACTCAACATCATTTTTTATTTGCGAAGATAAAAAATGACAGATTAAATTTAAAACATTTTCTTCCTTCCAGCAATTATAAAGATTGTTGACTTCATTCTTAAACTAGTATGTTGTGGCCATCACAAAACTTTCTTCTATATAAATCACGTCAATTAAATCATTTAAATAGTAGAAGAAATTACATCAATTCAGCAACAATTCATATCAAAGTGTATCTGAATTTGAAATCTGATAAAAATGTGTGCCTTAGTTCTTGAGATAGAGCAACAGCGGAAATTCTGAAAAATGGAGCATAGCAGTGCTACCTGTTGAGTGATTTGCACCAATACATAAACAGCAATAATTGATATCCAGGTATACATGGATCTGAAGTTCATTAAAAATCCAAGCATTAGTTCTTGAGATAGAGCTATTGCGGAAATCACAAAAAACAGCATAGTAGCGCCACCTATTGAGCGATTTACACCAAACTGTATAAAATGTCAATTCATGTCAAGGATTAACTGATTCTGAAGTTTGGTGAAAATTATTGCATTAGTTCTTGAGATACAGATATAATGGAAATTCTGAAAAGTGCAGCATAGCAGCACCACCTGTTGAGCGATTTGCACCAAAACACAAACAGCACTAATTCATATCAAAGTATACTTGAATCTGAAGTTTGATGAAAATCCAAGCATTAGTTGTTGAGATAGAGCTATTGCGGAAATCGTAAAAAATGCAGTATAGTAGCGCCACCTGTTGAGCGATTTACACCAAAATGTACAAAACTTCAATTCATGTTAAGGACTAACTGAATCTGAAATTTGATTAAAAAAAAAAAATCCGTGCATTAGTTCTGTAAATTAAGCTATTGCGGAAATCGTGAAAAAGGCTGCATAGCAGCGCCACCTGTTAAGTGATTTACACCAAAAACTAATCAGCACCAATTTATATCAGGGACTAACTGAATATAAATTTTTATTAAATTCCGCGCATTAGTTCTTGAGATAGAGCGCCCACAAAATTTTTGTCACATGCAGACAGACAGACTCACAGATGCACAGACTCACAGACAGACATTTTGTAAAAACATGTTTTTCGGAATCTCTGACTAGGGGGCTCGGCCCCCTACGAGCTACGCTCGCCAACCCCCGTTCAGACACCGCATTTTCTAAAAGCAGGCTAATTTGATTGGCTTTAAAAAGATTTTGAAAGATTGAATTATAATTTAAAAAACAGTGGCGATCTCCCTATAAACGGGTTTCTATTCATTCCTCGTTCATTGGGAAATTTTAAGGAAAAATCGGGTGGTGTTAAAAGATAAAATGGCTGTTTTCGTCTTTGATTAAATAAAATCATTAAACACTTCAAAATAAGTTAATATAAAATGAATTAAGTAAACAGAGTCTTTGTCTCCCGGTATTTTTTAACAAAGCGAAAAGAAAGTTCTTTCTGACGTAATTTTCACCAAACTTTTCTTTCTCTTTTTAATATTCACGTGAAAATACTTTTGTTAGAAATGAAATATTATTTGCGCTGTCCCAGCAAAAAAAGTGGAAAAGATCATCTCGAAATATCAAATAAATGTCTCGCGCAATTTTTAAATTTAAACTGTTTTGCAATATTATTTTTTGTTCATTTTACGTAATAAGTGTAATGTGACGTAATTTCTCCTATTTAAGACTTCTAATGCATGTTAATGAATTTATTATTTTACAATATCCTTTCTCTGTTAAAATTCACGTGTAAATATAGCTCTAATGAAGTAATTTTCAATAAGTTCCTGCTTTTTATACGCAATTATTTAATTCTGGTTTGAAAGTATCTTTTCTGTTTATCATAGTCACGTGTAAATATTTTTTTTAATTTGAAGCAAACATTATTGTTTGCATTGTTTATACAGTTGGCAACAGGTTAAATTAGTACAATTTTCTAAAATAAGTAAAAAATATCTCTCGAAATGCTGAAAATTTGAATTTAGAATAGAAATAAAACCTCAAAAAATGAGTCAAATTAAAAAAAAATTAATCAATTCTGCACACTGGGAAATTATAACGTATAAAATGATCTAAAAATTATTAAATTCCGATGTATAGTTTTTGCTCCTATAAAAAAATTTTAATGAAACGATTTTGTCCAACTTTAACAATAAATATCTCTTAAAATAATTCTTTGATTTGAAAACTGTCTGTATCAGCGTATTTATTAAACATTTCTCTATAATACCATCGATTTTCATATTTTTGTATGCAATGTTTTTCTTAATATTAACGGAGAAAGACCTCCGGTCACAAAAAATTCAAAACCGGCGGCGGCGATGACAGCGTAAGTTACTTTTTTTTAGAATAGAGAGATTCAAAAGCCGCAATAATAATTTGCCTATTTTTAGTTGAATGATTTTCACGTGAAACATGAAACTGAAAAAACTAAAATAGTTTTTTTTTTTTTTTAAGAATTAAAAAGAAGATGAATATGGCGTCCTAGTGGAAATAAAAATTACATTTTCAAGCAGACTTTTTAAGTTCAGATTGTAATTTTTTGACCAAACTACAGCAACCTGCATTACTGCACTGGTGAAACATTTTGAATTATACATAGGTAAATTGCATCACAAATTGTGATGTAATTGTGATAAACAAAGTTCATGTGTAAGCTTTGCATCAATCACTCCTTACAAGATATTCAAGTAACTGACAATTGGTTCCATAATTTCTATTCTTAATTACTGATAACTTTGATTTATATTCTGAATACATTTTAATTTAAAATAATTACTCTTATTTTCAGATATTTGATTTCATTTTTTTCATTGCTGTTATTTCGTTTGATTGATTCATTAATCGCAAACTTTACTTTTAATAAAATTTTTGATACTCCCTAGTTATTAAAACAACCTGATTTTATTTGTCCAATTTAGGAGACTGGGGGTCCAACCTAGGCGACCAGTTGCTGAATTTGGACCACTTTTGGTAATTTTTTTCAAATAAAAATAAAATTTAAGATTTTCAAAAAGAAATTGATCTAAAGATTTATTTAGTTAGTAGAGGAATAGATTGACCCCATGTAACGCTGTTTTTCAGATATTCCAAAAATTAAGTGAGTTACACCTGAAAATAAGTGAAGTTATCCAAATTCGGCTACTCTCCCCTATATAATTTTAATATTTCATTTGTTCTAAATATAATGAACAAATGAATATTAACTAATGGCATACAAAAATGTGTATCATTACCGACATCGCCATTATTACTTTCTTCTATCTTTACAAGAAGAAAGTATTGGATTCATGAAAATTTTCGACTTTCGGTTTTCGACGGATTTATACGTTTTAGGAGTCAGAGATTCCGAAAAACATGTTTTAACAAAATGTCTGTCTGTGAGTTTGTCTGTATGTGACACACATTTTGTGGGCACTCTATCTCAAGAACTAATGCACGGAATTTAATAAAAAATTATATTCTAGTAGTCCTTAATATAAATTGGTGCTGATTAATTTTTGGTGTAAATCGCCCAACAGGTGGCGCTGCTATGCTGCATTTTTCGCGATTTCTGCAATAGCTCTATCTCAAGAACTAATGCACGAATTTTCATCAAACTTCAGATTCACTTATTCCTTGATATGTATTGGTGCTGGTATGGTAACGTTTTGGTGTAAATCGCCCAACAGATGGCGCTGCTATTCTGAATTTTGCAGGATTTATACGATATTCGCAATAGCTCTATCTCAAGAAAAAATGCACGGATTTTCATCAAACTTCAGATTTAGTTAGTCCTTAACATGAATTGCCGTCTTGTTCAGTTTGGTGTAAATCGCTCAACAGGTGGCGCTGCTACGCTATTACATTTTTTGCGATTTCCGCAATCTATCTCAAGAACTAATGCTTGGGTTTTCAACAAACTTCAGATTCAGGTATACTTTGACATGAATTTGTGCTATTCATGTTTTGTTGCAAATCGTTCAACAGGTGGCGCTGCTATGTTGCATTTTTCAGAATTTCCACTATAGCTCTATCTCAAGAACTAATGCACGAATTTTCATTAAACTCCAAATTCAGATATACTTTGATATGAATTGGTGCTAAATTGATGTAATTTATTGTACTATTTAATTGATTTGATAATTGACGTTATTTATATAGAAGAAAGTTTTGTGGTGGCCATAACATACTAGTTAATTTAGTAAATATGCAATTAACAGAATGATACATATCTTAATAATTTTCAAAACATAAAATTCCATTGAAAAATCACAATAAAAACAACTTCTTTGCAGGATTTTTTTTTCTCTTTTTACAATATTGGAAGACACTTACTAATATAATATATATTCTTTAAATACTTTAATTTCTTAATGCCATTAAATAGCTAAACGAGATCAATAAAAAGAAAACTTTACTTATTCTGATATTACCGCGAAAACACAGCAGGCGATTTTATTAAAAATATTTTTTATATACACTAGGGGGCTCTGCCCCCTACGAGCTACGCTCGTCAGCCCCCGTTCAGTCACACCAAAATCAAAAAAGCACGCTAATTTGATCGGCTTTAAAAATATTGAATAAAGAAAAAAAACAGTAGCGATCTCTCTGTAAACGGGTTTCCATTCGTTTTCCTTGGATTGGGGATTTTTAAGATCAAATCTGCTACTGTTAAGAGATACAATGGATGTTTTCGTATATAATTTAAAAAATTAGTTAAACATTTGAAAACAAGCTAATGTAAAATGAATTAAGCAAGCAGTGTCATTGTCTCCCGGTATTTTTTAACAGGGCTATAAGATAGTTCTTTTAAATAATTCATTTTAAATGTATCGTTTCAAATCTGACGTAATTTACACCAAAGTTTTATTTCTCTTATTAATATTCACGTGAAAATACTTTTGTTGTTAGAAGGAAATATTATTTGCGCTGTCTTTGAATTCACGATAATAGTTGAAAAGATTATCTCAAAATATCTCGCGCAAATATATTTTTCAATTTAAATTGTTTTGCCATATTTTTTGGCCATTTTAAATATGACGTAATTTCCTCCATATACAAGTTTTAACGCATAATAATGAATTTTTTATTTTAAGATTTCGTTTCTCTTTACAAATTCAAGTGTAAATATGGTTCTTATGACTTAATTTTCCTGCTTTTAACAGGTAATCATTTAATTCTAATTTTAAAGGTTTTTTTTTTTTCTGTTTGTAATAGTCAGGTGTAAATAAATTTTTAATTTGAAGTAAACATTATTGTTTGCGCTGTTTATACAAATGGCAACAGTTTAAATTAATACCATTTTCTAAAATAATGTACAAAATATCTCTAGAAATGCTGAAAATTTGAATTTAAAATACAATTAAAACCTCCAAAAATGAGTCAAATAAGAAAAATAAATGCAATCTGCACACCGGGAACTTATAGCGTATAAAATGATACAAAAATGATTAAATTCTCATGTATAGTTTTTGCTCCAATAAAACTTTTTTAATGGAACGATTTTGTCCAAGTTTAGCATTAAATGTCTCTTTAAATAATTCTTCGATTTGAAAACTGTCTGCATCAGTGTGTTTATCAAACATTTCTCTATAATACCACTGATTTTCATATTTTTGTATGCAACAGTTTTTTTTAATATTAACGATGAAAGACAATGCTTAAGCATTCAAATTGGATGCCGATCTACCCGGAATATCTTCGCAGATTTTCATTGGTCCATTTCCAAATCAAAACTTTTTTTCAATTCCTACTATTAGCTCACACTCTCCCTATATTTATTTATTTATTTATTTATACTAGGGGGCTCTGCCCCCTACGAGCTACGCTCGCCAACCCCTGTTCAGGCACACCAAAATCCAAAAAGCACGCTAGTTTGATCGGCTTTAAAAATACAGTAAACTCCCGACTATCCGGCCCTCGACTATCCGGCCCTCCGTACTATCCGGCCTAGTAAAAATTAGATGAATGCAACAATTTCCCTAGAAAAGATTTGCTAATTCTTGACAACGTATCTTCGCATCTGTCCATTGATGAACTCGCTGATCGAGACATCAAAGTTGAATTTTTACCACCTGATGTGACGGTTATTTGACAGCCGATGAACCAGGGAGTACTTGAAATGATAAAGAAAAAAAAACGCCGGCGTCTTCTTCGTTCGTCGATATCAGCGATTGAGAATAATGCAGACTACATAACCACTCTGAAAAAGATTGACATGCTAGATGTCATAAGATTGGTGGCAGAAGCATGGGGAGAAATTCCAAACACAGTGATTGTAAGGTTTTGGAGCATTCTTTTGGGCTATAAAGATGGACATAAACCCGTGTAGGAAACTGAAGTAGATGAAGAGGACGATAAGCTTCTTTCGTTGCTGAAAAATATACCGGGCTCTGACGATGTCAATGTGAAGGACATTACACAATGGATGGCAAACAACGAAGTTAATGAATTATTTGACAACGATATAGTAGAAATGTTGGCACAAGGAGAAGTAACAGAAGAAAAAGAGGAAGAGGATGGCAGGAAAAATCTCATCCCACATTGGGAAGGGTTCGAGACGATTGAGGCAGCACAGCATGACATTGGTCAACAGGAGCAAGCGACGTCAGCTGATATATCATCTACTTGCGTAAATGGGGTGACGTTGCGTCGCGGAGGAGGGCTAACAGGAAGAAGCAATTATCTATCAAGGACTTTTTCAAAACTAAAAACTGGAAGTTTTGACTCTTATGCATAACTTTTCATATTTGTGCAATCATTTATTAATAAACCGTAAAATAAGATTTACTCATTTTTTTACGAATTAGGTATTTTGAAACTGTATGTACTGCATATATAAAATTTATCTTAAAATGTGTAACATTTGTTTTTAATATCATGGGGGGGGGGGGGGAGGCATGAAGTTAGTAAATATTTATAAGGAAAGGTCATGTTTACGAACAAATCTCTTAAAATAATTCTTTGATTTGAAGCTGTCTGCATCAGAGTATTTATCAAACATTTCTGTATAATACCACCGATTTTCATATTTTTGTATGCAACAGTTTTTTTTTTAATATTAACGATGAAAGGCCATGCTTAAGCATTCAAATTGGATGCCGATCTGCCCGGAATATCTACGCAGATTTTCATTGGTCCATTTCCAAATCAAAACTTTTTTTTATATGTAGAATGATATTTAATGCTAAAGTTGGACAAAATCGTTCCATTAAAAAAGTTTCATTGGAGCTAAAAATGTACATGAGAATTTAATCATTTTTAGATCATTTTATACGTTATAAGTTCCCGATGTGCAGATTGCATTTATTTTTCTTATTATTTGACTCATTTTTTGTGGTTTTATTTCATTTTTAAATTCAAATCTTTAGCATTTCGAGAGATATTTTTTACAAATTTTAGAAAATGTTATTAATTTAAACTGTTGCCAGTTGCATAAACAGCGCAAACAATAATTTTTACTTCAAATTAAAAATTTATTTACACGTCACTATTACAAACGGAAAAAAAAACTTTAAAATTAGAATTAAATGATTACATGTTAAAAGCAGGAAAATTACGTCATAAGAACCGTAGGCACAGATGTCATATAACGGTTTATTGGCGCATTTTTTTTCCGACGCCAATTTTGGCGAAAACATCATTAGCATAAACAACAACATCCGGGTTACCATATCAAGCAAAATAACGTCACTTTAACACCAGTTAAGTACCCGTTGCGTATATGAAATTGATGTCAGAAAAAAATTGCGCCAATATGGGGCATGATATCTGTGCTGAACCATCTTTACACTTGAATTTTAAAAGAGAAACAAAATCTTAAAATTTAAAAAAATCATTATTATGCGTTAAAACTTGTAACTTGAGGAAATTACGTCATATTTAAAATGGCAAAAAATGTAGCAAATCAATTTAAATTGAAAAATATATTTGCGCGAGATATTTTGAGATAATCTTTTCAACTATTATCGTGAATTCAAAGACAGCGCAAATAATATTTCCTTCTAACAACAAAAGTATTTTCACGTGAATATTAATAAGAGAAATAAAACTTTGGTGTAAATTACGTCAGATTTGAAACGATTCATTTAAAATGAATTACTATTTAAAAGAACTATCTTATAGCGCTGTTAAAAAATACCGGGAGACAATGACACTGTTTACTTAATTCATTTTACATTAGCTTATTTTCAAATGTTTAACTAATTTTTTTTAATTAAATACGAAAACAGCCATTGTATCTCTTAACAGCAGCAGATTTGGCCTTAAAAATCCCCAATCCAAGGAAGACGAATGGAAACCCGTTTACAGAGAGATCGCTACTGTTTTTTTAATTTTAATTCAATACAGTAAACTCCCGACTATCCGGCCTAATGTGGCGGAAGGGTAGGCCGGATAAGCAAAAAGCCGGATAGTCTATAGTTCTATAAGGAAAGGGCAGCTGACGTCACTGTTGGTCGAATTAGTGTTGGTTCAGTAAGAAAACCTGTCCGTTCTTTATGACTCCTACCTGTACGCATGAGCTAGGGAAATTTGATTGGTCTACGTTAAACACGTCTCTGATATGATTGGACTACGTCGCCAAGACTATTCCTGCAATGATCTTTATGGCAAAAATATAGTTGGTAGATTGGTTGACGGAAGTGTTTGTTTGTAAACATGCCCTTTCCTTATAAATATTTACTAACTTCATGCCTCCCCCCCCCCCCCATGATATTAAAAACAAATGTTACACATTTTAAGATAAATTTTATATATGCAGTACATACAGTTTCAAAATACCTAATTCGTAAAAAAATGAGTAAATCTTATTTTACGGTTTATTAATAAATGATTGCACAAATATGCAAAGTTATGCATAAGAGTCAAAACTTCCAGTTTTTAGTTTTGAAAAAGACCTTGATAGATAATTGCTTCTCCCTGTTAGCCCTCCTCCGCGACGCAACGTCACCCCATTTACGCAAGTAGATGATATATCAGCTGACGTCGCTTGCTCCTGTTGACTAATGTAATGCAGTGCTGCCTCAATCGTCTCGAACCCTTCCCAATGTGGGATGAGATTTTTCCTGCCATCCTCTTCCTCTTTTTCTTCTGTTACTTCTCCTTGTGCCACCATTTCTACTATATCGTTGTCAAATAATTCATTAACTTCGTTGTTTCCCATCCATTTTGTAATGTCCTTCACATTGACATCGTCAGAGCCCGGTATATTTTTCAGCAACGAAAGAAGCTTATCGTCCTCATCTTCTACTTCAGTTTCCTACACGGGTTTATGTCCATCTTTATAGCCCAAAAGAATGCTCCAAAACCTTACAATTACTGTGTTTCGAATTTCTCCCCATGCTTCTGCCACCCATCTTATGACATCTAGCGTGTCAATCTTTTTCAGAGTGGTTATGTAGTCTTCATTATTCTCAATCGCTGATATCGACGAACGAAGAAGACGCCGGCGATATTTTTTCTTTATCATTTCAAGTACTCCCTGGTTCATCGGCTGTCAAATAACCGTCACATCAGGTGGTAAAAATTCAACTTTGATGTCTCGATCAGCGAGTTCATCAATGGACAGATGCGAAGATACGTTGTCAAGAATTAGCAAATCTTTTCTAGGGAAATTGTTGCATTCATCTAATTTTTACTAGGCCGGATAGTACGGAGGGCCGGATAGTCGAGGGCCGGATAGTCGGGAGTTTACTGTATTTTTAAAGCCGATCAAATTAGCGTGCTTTTTGGATTTTGGTGTGCCTGAACAGGGGTTGGCGAGCGTAGCTCGTTGGGGGCAGAGCCCCCTAGTATAAATAAATAAATAAATAAATATAGGGAGAGTGTGAACTAATAGTAGGAATTGAAAAAAAGTTTTGATTTGGAAATGGACCAATGAAAATCTACGTAGATATTCCAGGTAGATCGGCATCCAATTTGAATGCTTAAGCATTGTCTTTCATCGTTAATATTAAAAAAACTGTTGCATACAAAAATATGAAAATCAGTGGTATTATAGAGAAATGTTTGATAAACACACTGATGCAGACAGTTTCCAAATCGAAGAATTATTTAAAGACATATTTAATGCTAAACTTGGACAAAATCGTTCCATTAAAAAAGTTTTATTGGAGCAAAAACTATACATGAGAATTTAATCATTTTAGATCATTTTACACGTTATAAGTTCCCGGTGTGCAGATTGCATTTATTTTTCTAATTTGACTCTATTTTGAGGTTTTATTTCTATTTTAAATTCAAATTTTCAGCATTTCGAGAGATATTTTCTACAAATTTTAGAAAATGTTATTAATTTAAACTGTTGCCATTTGCATAAACAGCGCAAACAATAATGTTTACTTCAAATTAAAAATTTATTTACACCTGACTATTACAAACAGAAAAAAAAAAAAAACTTTAAAATTAGAATTAAATGATTACCTGTTAAAAGCAGGAAAATTAAGTCATAAGAACCATATTTACACTTGAATTTGTAAAGAGAAACGAAATCTTAAAATAAAAAATTCATTATTATGCGTTAAAACTTGTATATGGAGGAAATTACGTCATATTTAAAATGGCCAAAAAATATGGCAAAATAATTTAAATTGAAAAATATATTTGCGCGAGATATTTTGAGATAATCTTTTCAACTATTATCGTGAATTCAAAGACAGCGCAAATAATATTTCCTTCTAACAACAAAAGTATTTTCACGTGAATATTAATAAGAGAAATAAAACTTTGGTGTAAATTATGTCAGATTTGAAACGATACATTTAAAATGAATTATTTAAAAGAACTATCTTATAGCCCTGTTAAAAAATACCGGGAGACAATGACACTGCTTCCTTAATTCATTTTACATTAGCTTGTTTTCAAATGTTTAACTAATTTTTTAAATTAAATACGAAAACATCCATTGTATCTCTTAACAGCAGCAGATTTGATCTTAAAAATCCCCAATCCAAGGAAAACGAATGGAAACCCGTTTACAGAGAGATCGCTACTGTTTTTTTTTTCTCTATTCAATATTTTTAAAGCCGATCAAATTAGCGTGCTTTTTTGATTTTGGTGTGACTGAACGGGGGTTGACGAGCGTAGCTCGTAGGGGGCAGAGCCCCCTAGTGTATATAAAAAATATTTTTAATAAAATCGCCTGCTGTGTTTTCGCGGTAATATCAGAATAAGTAAAGTTTTCTTTTTATTGATCTCGTTTAGCTATTTAATGGCATTAAGAAATTAAAGTATTTAAAGAATATATATTATATTAGTAAGTGTCTTCCAATATTGTAAAAAGAGAAAAAAAAATCCTGTAAAGAAGTTGTTTTTATTGTGATTTTTCAATGAAATTTTATGTTCTGAAAATTATTAAGATATGTATTATTCTGTTAATTGCATATTTGCTAAATTAACTAGTATGTTATGGCCATCACAAAACTTTCTTCTATATAAATCACGTCAATTATCAAATCAATTAAATAGTACTAGAAATTACATCAATTTAGCACCAATTCATATCAAAGTATATCTGAATTTGGAGTTTGGTGAAAATTCGTGCATTAGTTCTTGAGATAGAGCTATAGTGGAAATTCTGAAAACTGCAACATAGCAGCGCCACCTGTTGAACTATTTGCAACAAAACATGAATAGCACAAATCCATATCAAAGTATACCTGAATCTGAAATTTGTTAAAAATCCAAGCATTAGTTCTTGAGATAGAGCTATTGCAGAAATAGCAAATATGCAGCATAGCAGCGCCACCTGTTGAGCGATTTACACCAAAATGTATAACACGTCAATTCATGTCAAGGACTAACTTAATCTGAAGTTTGATGAGAATCCGTGCATTAGTTCAGGAGATTGGACTATTGTGGAAATCGTGAAAAATGCTGCATAGCAGCGCCACCTGTTGAGCGATTTACACCAAAGCATAAACAGCTCTAATTCATATCTAGGTATATCTGAATCTGAAGTTTGTTGAAAACCCAAGCATTAGTTCTTGAGATAGATTGCGGAAATCGCAAAAAATGTAATAGCGTAGCAGCGCCACCTGTTGAGCGATTTACACCAAACTGAACAAGACGGCAATTCATGTTAAGGACTAACTAAATCTGAAGTTTGATGAAAATCCGTGCATTTTTTCTTGAGATAGAGCTATTGCGAATATCGTATAAATCCTGCAAAATTCAGAATAGCAGCGCCATCTGTTGGGCGATTTACACCAAAACGTTACCATACCAGCACCAATACATATCAAGGAATAAGTGAATCTGAAGTTTGATGAAAATTCGTGCATTAGTTCTTGAGATAGAGCTATTGCAGAAATCGCGAAAAATGCAGCATAGCAGCGCCACCTGTTGGGCGATTTACACCAAAAATTAATCAGCACCAATTTATATTAAGGACTACTAGAATATAATTTTTTATTAAATTCCGTGCATTAGTTCTTGAGATAGAGTGCCCACAAAATGTGTGTCACATACAGACAGACTCACAGACAGACATTTTGTTAAAACATGTTTTTCGGAATCTCTGACCCCTAAAACATGTAAATCCGTCGAAAACCGGAAGTCGAAAATTTTCATGAATCCAATATTTTCTTCTTGTAAAGATAGAAGAAAGTAATAATGGCGATGTCGGTAATGATAAACATTTTTGTATGTCATTAGTTAATATATTACGTTCATTATATTTAGATCAAATGAAATATTAAAATTATATAGGGGAGAGTAGCCGAATTTGGACCACTTCACTTATTTTCAGGTGTAACTCACTTAATTTTTGGAAAATCTGAAAAACAGCGTTACACGGGGTCAATCTATTCCTCTACTAACTAAATTAATCTTTAGATCAATTTCTTTTTGAAAATCTTAAATTTTATTTTAATTTGAAAAAAATTGCCAAAAGTGGTCCAAATTCAGCAACTGGTCGCCTAGGTTGGACTCCCAGTCTCCTAAATTGGACCAAATAAAATCAGGTTGTTTTAATAACTAGGGAGTATCAAAAATTTTATTAAAAGTAAAGTTTGTGATTAATGAATCAATCAAACAAAATAACAGCAATGAAAAAAATGAAATCAAATATCTGAAAATAAGAGTAATTATTTTAAATTAAAATGTATTCAGAATATAAATCAAAGTTATCAGTAATTAAGAATAGAAATTATGGAACTAATTGTCAGTTACTTGAATTTCTTGTAAGGAGTGATTGACGCTAAGCTTACACATGAACTTTGTTTATCACAATTACATCACAATTTGTGATGGAATTTACCTATGTATAATTCAAAATGTTTCACCAGTGCAGTAATGCAGGTTGCTGTAGTTTGGTCAAAAAATTACAATCTGAACTTAAAAAGCCTGCTTGAAAATGTAATTTTTATTTCCACTAGGACGCCATATTCATCTTCTTTTTAATTCTTAAAAAAAAAAAAAAAAAACTATTTTAGTTTTTTCAGTTTCATGTTTCACGTGAAAATCATTCAACTAAAAATAGGCAAATTATTATTGCGGCTTTTGAATCTCTCTATTCTAAAAAAAAAGTAACTTACGCTGTCATCGCCGCCGCCGGTTTTGAATTTTTTGTGACCGGAGGTCTTTCTCCGTTAATATTAAGAAAAATATTGCATACAAAAATATGAAAATCGGCGGTATTATAGAGAAATGTTTAATAAATACGCTGATGCAGACAGTTTTCAAATCAAAGAATTATTTTAAGAGATATTTAATGTTAAAGTTGGACAAAATCGTTTCATTAAAAATTTTTTATAGGAGCAAAAACTATACATCGGAATTTAATAATTTTTAGATCATTTTATACATTATAATTTCCCGGTGTGCAGAATTGATTAATTTTTTTAATTTGACTCATTTTTTGAGGTTTTATTTCTATTTTAAATTCAAATTTTCAGCATTTCGAGAGATATTTTTTACTTATTTTAGAAAATTGTACTAATTTAACCTGTTGCCAATTGTATACACAACGCAAACAATAATGTTTGCTTCAAATTAAAAAAAATATTTACACGTGACTATTATAAACAGAAAAGATACTTTCAAATCAGAATTAAATAATTGCGTATAAAAAGCAAGAACTTATTGAAAATTACTTCATTAGAGCTATATTTACACGTGAATTTTAACAGAGAAAGGATATTGTAAAATAATAAATTCATTAACATGCGTTAGAAGTCTTAAATAGGAGAAATTACGTCACATTACACTTATTACGTAAAATGAACAAAAAATAATATTGCAAAACAGTTTAAATTTAAAAATTGCGCGAGACATTTATTTGATATTTCGAGATGATCTTTTCCACTTCTTTTGCTGGGACAACGCAAATAATATTTCATTTCTAACAAAAGTATTTTCACGTGAATATTAAAAAGAGAAAGAAAAGTTTGGTGAAAATTACGTCAGAAAGAACTTTCTTTTCGCTTTGTTAAAAAATACCGGGAGACAAAGACTCTGTTTACTTAATTCATTTTATATTAACTTATTTTGAAGTGTTTAATGATTTTATTTAATCAAAGACGAAAACAGCCATTGTATCTTTTAACAGCACCTGATTTTTCCTTAAAATTTCCCAATCAACGAGGAATGAATAGAAACCCTGTTTTTTAAATTATACCGCTGTTTTTTAAATTATAATTCAATCTTTCAAAATCTTTTTAAAGCCAATCAAATTAGCCTGCTTTTAGAAAATGCGGTGTCTGAACGGGGGTTGGCGAGCGTAGCTCGTAGGGGGCCGAGCCCCCTAGTTATTTACAACAATGAAGGGGAAATGTTAAATTTTATTATTAAATGTCCGTTGATTCTCAATGAAAAAAGCGAAATTTTGAATTATTAAGAAAAATATTTGAATAATGTAAATAAAAATTACCCCATGTTACTCTCTAGATTATAATACACCTATATGCAAAGGCATTTTATGATCCGTTTTGACACTGGCGTCAGGCAAATGTTTTTACACTTTGAATTTATAATATTATTAGAATTAGTAACGAATTAAAAATGAGTGGCATCCGGGACAAAAAGGTGGGAAGAAAAAATGAAAAAGTTATGATCGCCATAGTTTTTTCTATGTTAAATTAACATTGAGAAGTGACACAGGAGATAAATAGGTATTGCGCGGCAGCGCAATACTTAAATATATCTACCCTATATATATAAAATCATAATGAAACCAATTATGAAAAGGATATATGAAACGAATTTATGAAACGGATATATGAATCGACTGATTATGTTTCAAGCGATTTCTCCTAAAATATGGAATACTTTGCGATGAAATTAACACCAAAAATCAGCATTGATCCGCAGATCTCGAAGCTGGTATTAGAATTTTTAAATTCGAATTAGTTTTCAAAATATTAATTTTTCTAATTTTATATACATTTTTCTAATGATAGCAACTCAAATTTTAATCAAACAGATATTTTTTTTTTCATTTTTCAGAAAAGGTTGACATGGTAACCCGGCTATTGTTGTTTATTTACATTTATTTCTTTTTATAAATTATGTAAATTATTTCCTTTAGAAAATAATAGAAAATATTTAAAAAATACGGTATTACTTAGTTATTTCGTCGACCAATTTTGCCAAATTATATAAATCGCCAAAACACTCGCCAAATTATAGAAATTGACATAATTTTTATTTTAAATAGCGAAAGAACAAATAAATTAGTATAACATTAATAAATATACAAATAAAAAGTCGAAATAAAAATCACTTGATGACGTAAACACGTGTAACTTGCTTAAAGTCAAGTGAATGTGACATTTACGATCAACCATTATTGGCATTTAATCTTATAGTTTGGGGATAGATTTTTGGTAGACGGGATAACTAAGTAATGCGAAAAATGCTGATAACTGGTATTTGAAAACGAGGTTTTAGCCAAATTTTCGTAAGAAAAAAAATCACGCCAAACCTGCTGTGCGTATATGACATCTGGCCAAATATTACCACTCGGAAAAAAAAAATAAAATGCTAAGTGGCGAGTTGAAAAAAAGCTATTGGCGAGATTTGCATCCGGCAAGCGTAACAGTACCAAGAATTCTTTGCAATCATGGCAAATTTTATGTAGTTTTATTCGAAAAAAAATTTTTGATTTTTTAATCAAAATGGAAAATTTACGGTCCCATATTGGCGCGATTTTTTTCTAACACCAATGTCATATACGGAACGGGCACTTAACTGGCGCCAAAGTATCGTTATTTTGCTTGATATGGTAAGCCGGATGTTGTTGTTTATGCTGTTGATGCGTTCCCCAAATTGGCGTCGTTAAAAAAATCGCGCCAATATGGGACGTATATGACATCTGTGCCAAACTTTCATATGAATGGCGAAGGGATGAGACCGTATTTGTTTATGGCAGTTGATGACTTGAACTATTATAATATAGATGAAATGATGGCGATAAAATAATATTTGGCGACTTATCACCTGTGCCTGGCTAACATTAAAGTACCAAAATGGCACCTAGAGTATAAAAGCGAAGTGGTCCGCCTGGAACTGTTGATGATAGTCACATGACTTAGGCTATTGTTATAGAGATTGTTTTAAAATACCGGGAGACAAAGACTCTGTATACTTAATTTATTTTATTTTAGCTTCTTTTCAAATGTTTAACTGATCCTCTTTAATCAAAAACGAAAACAACCATTGGATGTCTTAACAGCAACTGATTCGCCCTTAATTTTTTGCAATCAAAGGGAATTGGATGGAAACCCGTTTACAGGGAGATCTGCACAACTTTTTTCAGTATAAGTTTTCAGTATAAGTTCAGTATTTTGCCTTAATCGCTAATCAAGAGCTTGAAGCCAGGAGAGACCAAGTTAACTTAACTATATCTCAAAACAGCTAACTCTATCAAAAACATTGTCCATACAAACGTGGTAGAGCCTAGAATTCTGAATAAAATGAGTACCTACACTTAATATTTTTGTTCAATATTAAGACCGCAATTTTGAGATAGTGTTAAGTTAACTTGGTCTCTCCTGGCTTCAAGCTCTTGATTTGAAAAATTTTGAAATAGAATTGCGACCTTAATGTTGAACAAAAATATTAATGATGGTACTCATTTTATTCAGAATTTTAAGCTCTACAACATTTGTATTGGTAATGTTTCTATAGAGTTAGCTGTCTTGTGATATTGTTAAGGTAATTTTTTTAAAAAAAACGTGTTTTTCGAAAATAAATATGTACATATTTTCTAACATTCACCCAAGTACGAGGAAGAAAATATAGTACGTTTATTTTAGGCCTAAATTGAAGGGATAAAAACAATTTTCAGTTTTCTCCAAATTAATTTTGAGTTCAACTTCCTGAGCACGGGTCTAAAATTTTAAAGTAGACTTGTGACCTTAATGTTCAACAAAAATATTAAGTGTAGGTACTCATTTTACTCAGAATTTTAAGACCTACAACATTTGTATTGACAATGTTTTTGACAGAGTTAGCTGTTTTCAGATATTGTTATGGTATTAAAAAAACGTGTTTTTTGACTATAAATCTGGCCATATTTTCTAACGCTCACCTACTACGAGGGGGAAAACATAGCATATTCATTCTAGATCTAAACAGAAGGGATTAAAACAATTTCCAGCTTTCTCCTAATTAATTCCGAATTCGGCCTTTTCCCCCTCCCCTACCACTGGGCTAAGTTTAATTTTTGAGTACAAATACAGAAATACTATAGCCATTTTTTACTGAAAAAGCCTATAACAAGAATGAAAACAATTTAATGGTATAAGGAAGCTATAGTACAGAAAACGCCTTACATAAACGTACATAACTTTTATTCAAATGAATGGGAATAATAATTTTAAAAAAATTACTTACATTTTAGTTAGTTATTATTTAGAACTAGATTAAATTAGCGGAAAACTTTTAAGTGATAATTTAAAATATGACTTTTCTAAATAAAAGTTTAAGGGAGATTAAAGATATAGTTACAATAGATGTAAATTAAGTTTGTTAAAATGCATACTTTCCTAAGACAAGGAATCAGTAACTGATGCATGGAAAGTTGTATAGATTGAAAAGATTAAAGATTAGCTACATTTGATTATTTCTTAAACAGTTTTTTCCTTACTTTCAAAGAAGCGAATTCATTTAAGTATTGCGCGGCAGCGCAATACTTATTTATTTCCAGTGTCACTTCTCAATGTTAATTTAACATGGAAAAGCCTATGGAGATCATAACTTTTTCATTTTTTTCCACCTTTTTGTCCCTGATGCCACTCATTTTTTATTCTTTACTAATCAATTACTTTATCAAAGTTGATTTGTTGAGTTCGATCATTCTCAATTGAAAGCAAGGCTAAGCTGCATAGTCTTTCTTAAGCCACTGTACTTCTCAAGTAATTTTTGATCAATTTAAGCTTAGGAAAGGACCGTTCAGCTTTAGATACTGTCACAGGAATAGTCAAATACATGATGCACGCTGTGCAAACATCTGGATAGCGTGATGAAAGCGAACTGTGGTTACGACTATTATATAATTAGCAAATTCCTTAACACTTTTCATTTTTTCCAGTTTGTTTTGAAACGAATTTTTCACTGAACATAATTGGGAAGGAAAGGCTGGACTCACATCATTTGGAAACTTTTTAACGAAATCAACTGCTTTTTTGTCAATATCACTTTCACTTGCATTGGCTAAAAAATCAGGTTATATTACTTGATAAGTGTCAAGAACAGTTTCATCCCTTCAAAATTGTAATCAAGTTGAGTAAAAAGTGTATCTACCATTGGACAGAACACATTGACTCGGAAACAAGATTTTGGGTCTATTAATCTCTCGTCTTCACTCAACGCATCAAAGTATTTTTTCACTTTCCTTAGTCTGTTTTGCCGAAAATCTTTGTTTATTCCCCATCGAATACAAACATCTGATGCTTCAGAAACAAGTTCTTCAAACTTTCCACGTATTTCGGTTATCTTAATAATAAATTACCCAATAACTCATATGCATACAACATGTCCATGGTTTCAGATTGTACGGATTTTGATACGAGGTTGAGAGACTCTAAAACTTCCCACTGTACAACCAAAAGCAATACAAAATCAAAACTTTCAAGTTTGTTCTTTACCTGCTGTACTTCATTTCTTTACTTGCTTTTCCTGGAAGTCAAAGTTATGCGGGTAAGGCTTTTCAACACGTCGCAAAACCTGTGTTTCAGTGCATACACTGCCTCATGCCTACTACCCCAGCGAGTTGGATTAAGAGTTTTCAGTAGTTCAGTTTCCTCTCTGTAGGTTACTTTCGCATTCAGTGAATCAGTCTGAACCTCAATGTCGTATACTGACTTTTCTGTCTGAGCGCAAAACACTATGACCAAAAAAGCAATACCCACTTTGAATGGTTTAAAAAAAAATGGCAGAACACTCAGTTTCCTTCCACAGCATCCTTTAATACTAAATTAAGGTTACGTCCAGCACAGTGCACAAAGTATGCGTGTGGGGCTTTTTCTTTAATAAGCTGCTGCACTCCACAGTATGCGCTACTCATGACTGCAGACCCATTGTAGCCTTATCCACGACATTTGGTCAAATCCAAGTTTTCCCTTCCAATGAAGTAAGTATTTCTTCTGCAAGACCTTGGACAGACTGATCTTTTACCTCTCTGTAGGATACAAAAGTTTCACATATTTTGATATCAATAGTTGTCCCTTCTTCATCATTAACTATTTTGACATACCTGTAAACTTCACTTAACTGATCAGCATTAGCAATGTCCTGATTGGTATCTAAAATCAATGAAAAAAAAAATCAAACAGTTTTGAAGCTCAACGGTAATTTCATTTTTGATTTCTAAGGCTAATAGGTTTATAAGTTCATTCTGAATTTTAGGACTGAGGTATTTCACAGTCCCTTGCGGACGCTGAATCAATTCTTGCAGTACTGGATCATATTTTGACAAGAGCTGAACTATCAAGAGAAAGGTTCCCTTCTTGCTACATTCTAACTTTTCACTAGATCCACGAAATGCGAGATTAAATATTGCAAGTGTTAAGGTCACATTTAGAATTCTTTCAAGAACTTTTCGCCGGAAGCTTCTTTCATTCTCCAAATTTTTGTCGAAAATGTCTTCTAAAGTACCATGTTTCCGGCACTGCTCATAAACTACACAAGAGTGTGTGTGGCTTTTGGATGCTTCATGAACTGAAATACGTTCTGAAATATGCTTCCAGTCTCGAACTCCGGTTGTTGAAAACGGTAATATACGGTTGCTATATACAAGTGCTTCCGATTAGAACTGAGGGAACAACCAACATGGCAGACAGTAGACACAATCTAATTTTTTTGAGTAACGTAACCAACTTCTTTTAATCTTCAACCTTAAACCCTGACTTTGTGTTGGTGCTATAATAGTTACTTGAAAAAGATCGGCCTTGTTGATTGATATCCTTGGGAAATGGTCCGTCAGGTTGTATTGGACCAACTGCTACCAGCTTACGTTTCTTATCTTGATTTTCTTTTAAAGTAGGAAAGGCATCGTAGTAAGCAAAATCTTCATCTTCCAAACAACTTGATGTATCATTGGTTGGGTCTATCACAACTTCTTCGCCTAAATAATTTTGTTGTCATTGTAAAGGTAGTCTTTTTTCAACTTCGACTTGTCACTATCTGCACTTAAGTTCTATGAAATTTTTATATCAGGAGAATCCATTTCCATTTCATTTTCTTCCGAAGCGCCTTCCAAAACTTGGTCCTTTGTTTTCTCCGGCTCTAAAAAGAAAATGTGCGTCAGGAAATCCGTAAATTTTAGGTTCAAAATATAGGCAGGGTCAAAGAGAAAAAATATTTTTTTCCTCTTATATTTTAGAAGAGCTATACGTATATAGGTACATACATTTAGTATATATACGTATATAGATATAGTCTCGGGTATAGTACATGGTACATGTATATTTTATGTGAATACGAAATTTCTCGAAAACTAAGCAGAATTTCAAAAAACGTAAAGATACATTTTTACAGGAAATTTAATTTTAAAGCTTATATCCAGTCAAAAATTCATTTTTCTTAATACTTTGTGAGATATAATTAAAAATACTCACCAAGTACAAGATTTAACATAACTAGGGCTTAAATTCTAACAAAAAAAGTACTGGAGCCAACTTATTTTGTCCTAATACTAATAACCGTAGCGTACCCCTCCATTTCCACCGTCACTCTAATCCGCATATTAATATTTCATACATTATTTGCAAAATTTAAAACATTTTTTTTAGCAAAATAAAATTTTTAAATATTTCTGCATATGCACAGCTATCAATTATTCCACTTTTTAGTTATCGCTCCTTCCGAATAGAAATCTTTTCCTAATTTTAATGTTAATTAATCGCAGGATTCTGCGAGTAAATAAAATAAGGATTCGAAAATAGTGTTAAAACAAAAAAGGGTTCGAAGCTATATATTTTTATGAAAAAGTGAGCAAAAGGCAAGATTGGCCGACTCAAAAATGTTTCAAATCCGACTAATGTGAAATAGTCAATCCGTTGCTTTATTTCTTAATTAATAGTTTTAACAATTATTTTTTACTGATTAATTATAATTGATAGTTAAAAATAAAATATATGATTTTGTATTCCTAAAATGTTTCTTAGATATAACTCAGTAAGTATTTAAACGATTTACCAATAACTTTATTGGAGAAATAAAAAGATATTGAGGCTATCGTGTGGAATTAACAACATACACTTTCAGTAATTCTAATTGTAAAACTAAAAAATGCACACTATAGGGGTACTGAAAATATTTGGAGGGACCTCAAAATTTAATTGCGCCAGGGGCCTCTTGAGTGTTTAATCCACCACTGATTGTGCTTTATAGGAATGTCAAGGGACCGACAGAAACATTTGAATTAGCCACGATTTCGAATTATACACGTTCGAATTATTCAAGTTTGACTGTACTATTTTTACATGAATTCCACATAACACTGAATAAAGCAAACCATAGATGCATTTCTTGCCACCATTCCCTGTCGAGTGGTTTCCACTGTTCAGCCATGTTGACAACTTCTTCGAACTTTTTGCAGCCTCCAAGTTTCTTTTTTTTTAGAATCTGTATTTTTTTATTCCCACTTGGCTGGTGCCGAATTCGTTTCATCATAATATAAACTATTATCACAACACAAGCAAAGTAAGACTAAATAATAAACTACACACGTACTATCACTACTATGCGACTCTCAACTGCACTGGCAGTCCCATATCGATGAGCAGTTAGCAAGCGAATGAATCATCAAGAATAGCACTAGCTCACTGCACGTTCCAGCCAGCACTTGACCAGCACCGTGCGGGGGGCGAAGGGGGCGGTCGCCCCGGGCGCGGGAATTCAGGGGGCGCCAAATTTGTACTACTAATTTCCGTTTTTTTTTTCTTTCTTTTTTTGTCCTCGATTATTTTTATTGAAATTTTTTATGTTCACTCTTCGATATTCTATTTTTTTTTTTTTTTTTTTTTTTTTTTTTTTGTTAAAAAAAAAAAAAGTATATATTTACATATCGGGAATTTTTTCCCCAATGAAAGTATGTACATTTTTCATTTCAAAGTAATTCCATCGCTCACATTTACTTTTCAATGAGTTCTTTAGATTTGATGATTTTATAATATGCTTTTGTGATATCTTATTGCAGTGTTTCTTAAACTTTTGCACTATGCGGCCCCTTTTACATCGTATACGAAAGTTTTTGCCACCTCCCACACTCAGTGAATATGAATTGCTAACCTATTCTAATTACACTATGGGATCATTCTTATAGTCATTCGGTCATTACTTTGTTCTTAAAAAAAGGTCCAGCACAGGATGAAAAATGCTGATTACATGAAATCTGCGGTTGTAGAAGGACGAAAATTTTTCAAACTAACGTTCAAGAAAATTACATCTAGTGGAGAAATTATCAACGGTGATTGCGGCTTAGTATTGGATAACTTAAATAAGGTAATCACTATATTTTGTTTTCTCTGTTTATTATTCACCAATTATCATGATCGCCCTCCAAAGTTAGCCAATCCAGATTGTGGTTTTTTTTAAGTGGAAAAAATTAAATCCTAAAATTCCTGAGCATAAAAATGCTCTAGAATACAGCAATGCATACATTCGCTAAAAGGAACTTGAGAGATGTTTAAAATTAAATCATGTAATTGACAGAAAATTTAAAAAGAGCAAAAGGAAAAATTATTGAAAGTGAAAAAGACAAATGGTGCAATATATTCAAGATGAAATTATGAGCCTTCTTGCCAATGAAGTAAGAAAAATGATTGTAGAAGAAATTCATAGAGCAAGGTATTTTTTCAATTTCGTTCGATCACATTCCATATACCGAGTGTCCTAAAATGGACTGACTGTTTTTAAAAATCAATAACCTGTAAATAGTGACAGCTATTTAAAAAAAAAAATTGCGGGAAAATAATGTAAAATGTCAGTAGTCCTTTTTTTTACCTCGATTCCCGGCTTTAGTTCCAAATAGCAACTATAGATGGCGCTGAAAACAGGGATGACTACCTCGGGAACTCAGCTTACGCCTTAGGATGATAGTGCAACCCTGAGGGGAGAACCAAATCCACTAACCGCTCGCGTTACAAATGACTTTTTGAATTATTATACTGGAGTTTTACAATTTCACATTACAACATAAATATCGATGAAAAATTAAATAGGTTTATAGTAAATTCAGGTTACAGCAGTATACTTTATTAAATTATATTCGGGAAAATCAATCAAGTTTATACTGAATTGATAATTATGCCAGCAATGTATAACCACACAAGCACTATAAAGACAACGTCTAGCGCCATAGGTGCTCAATCAATGCCAAAACTAAAATCGCCCAACTCTGATGCGGAAAGAGAAGATTAAATATATGGAGCGTGTCTCATTAACCAATGCAATCTTATTTTTAGGGGCCTACTCTATATATTTAACCTCCTTCCTTCACATGATGCTGGGGGATTTCAGTTTAGATCTCCATTGAGAGATTATTGCTTGCCACCTATTTCTGCTATTTAGAACTAAAACCGAGAACCGCAGTAAAAAAACTTCTGGTACCTTACATAACTCTCCTGCAAGAATTTCTTTTAATAATTGTCACCATTTGCAAGTTATTGAATTTTAAACACAGTCCAGTTTAGGAATCCAGTACACCTCAGAAAGAACAAATGACGCAAGTTATACGATGCCGAAAATGAAAAATTTTGAATCGTGGAAAGGTTTCTTGACTACATCAAGTCAAAAAAAAAAAAAAAAAGCGCTAGAAATTTAAGATAAGCTAATGTCCGACAATCTCGACATTCACAGCTGCACGAGAAGTTCTGTTCTCAAAGATGATAGACGGGAGGTGCTCAGTTCGAACCAATCACGCACATAAGCCTAATCGTTCGAAATTGTCCGTAGTTTTCTTCGAACCTTGCGTAAATACGGGTTAGGTTCCCTTAGAAAGACCCTACAGAGGACACCCCCACCCCACACCGGCCTACTATATCCAACTTGTAGATAATCGGCCGTCATAAACAATACCAATATCAATCCTACAAAACTCAATATTGTGATATGGTGCAAATATGGCTTCCCAATATAATGTTGTGCAAGCTCCAATCGTCGAAGTAAATAAATTCGTCTATTTTTTGCTATGTTCTGCACATTCTCTAAACTTTGAGTTCGTGCTGCTGGCGTATGCCCAAAATGTCCGGAACTGCATAACATGTGTTTGTTTTTTTCTTCCCTTCTACTGAAAGTCCCACTTATGTCCCACTTATCAGTTTATTTAAAGAAACATTGCGATACTCTATGGTCATGAAAAAATAGAGCTATATCTGCAGTTTACAAACAATTGCCACAGATTTTAAAAGCTCTAGAAGACCTTATAGAAATGAAGTAAAATGAGTAAACTTACTCAGGAGCAAGAAGCTTAATAAAGCAAATAAATAAAGTCCCCTCTATTTACGGCCTAGTAGTTTGACACAGCATTTTAAATGAATTAGAAAAGGTTAATATTATTCTCACGAAAAAAAAGAAGAAAAAAAATGATCGCTAACAAACTGATTGAAACACTAAAAAACACATTTCAGACAATGAGAGGAAATTTTTGAATAAGAAAGCGAAGATTTGGTTATGTCCGTAAATATAGAGTCCTTATTTGAGCAAAACAGAAAACGTAAAATTCGCAGAACAATTTGACTACGAAACTCCTAAACCGGGAGCTGGCAGCACAGACAACCACCTCATCGAGTTGGAGGCTGAAATTCCAGAATTAGCTAAACCTCGATTCCCATATTAAAACGCAATCGGTCTGCCAAGTCATGTCTTGGTTCAAAACACCTAAAAACCCGATTTTATCGGTCGACTCGTAGGTTTACCATTGCGTTTTCCTGCACCTAAAGGTATAAAAACATGGCGGACTGGGAGCAGGAAAACACAATGGTAAACCTATGAGTCAACCGGTAAAATCGGGTTTTTAGGTGTTTTCCACCAAGATATGACTTGGCAGACGGATTGCGTTTTAATATGGGAATCGAGTTTTAGCTAATTCTGGAATTTCAGCCTCCGACTCGACGAGGTGGTTGTCTCATGGTTCGTACGCCTCCATGAATTTTGCAGGACAGAAAACTTTTCGGCACCAGTATTATCTTATAGAAAATATCTTCTTAAAAGAAGGCGAAATTTTGCGCGTTTAACCTAGATTTCTTTTTCTATAAAAAGATACTGGTAGTTTTCCTGGAAATATAACGGTATCCGTACCATCTAGTCTGTGCTGCCAGCTCCGGGTCTATTTTGATGACAGTGAAAATTTATATGAAAGTGAAGGATTTCGTGTTACATAGATACTATAACCGTGCAACTGATCTGGAGGTTTACGAAACTGAAAAATGTATAACAAGATTTTGAGTTTCTAGCAGGTGTGAATCTAAAATCAACCGAAAATCTGTTCAAGTTAATATTGCCTGGGCCTTTCCCTTTATTGCTGCCTTGAATGGACCTGAATTGTTAAGCGAGGTTTTAAATGCGAAAACATTATTTCTATCATTTGATAAGAACTTTTATAAAATGAGATCATTTAGAAATTCTTTAATTGCTCCATAATTTTAAACTTAGGGAGGACAAAGGAATTACAAAAACATATAGACAGCGTACATAATTTATAAGTATTCCAGTAACAATAAAATAATTAAAAAACTACTTAAGATCTACTGTGAGTCGAGAGATTAAGCAACCTGAGTTTACTTTCTATAAAATTCAGTGTGACGCAATCTTTACACATAAAATAATAAACGATTTTGCTACCCTAAACGCAAGAAAAATAAAATGGAAGTAAAAATGTATTTGCCTGATATTATATTTTATTTTATGTTAATTAAAACATTGTATTTTTATCTTTTACATTATGTTTTGCAGGTTTTTTGTTTGTTTTGCTTATTTAGTACTTATCGGTTGAAGGGACCACTTGTTTCCAACCTGGTTGTTAGCGATTTTTACCCATTATCTGCACCTTAAAGACTAACAACAACTAAAAATGGCTAGAAAAATATGTGAGAAAGGTTAAGAAAAATCTGTCGCAAAGCATCATGATCTCATTAACAAATAAGTGCAATTTTCTTTACTGTTATTTAGTTGTTTGGAATTTCTGAATTAAAATTAAATCTTTTAAAGTTCCAAAATAAACGCAAAATATTTATTCAATATAATTTATTTCTGTTTCTGCCCTTTATCAATTTTGAAGGAGGGGGGGGGGGGGCGCCAAATTGACACGCTGCCCCGGGCACACTTTTCTGTTCGCACGGCCCTGCACTTCGGCAGGCACCTCGACATTCTGCTGTCTGCTCTAGAGCTGCTTTTGCATGCGAAGCGTATGGAGTATATGAACGGACACGAAAAAACGGTTACTCTAGCACTTTGATGGATTTTTTTTATTGTTAACTTTTAGCTAGGTGCTGGGAAGGGAGGTTAGGAAGTTAGATTAGATATTAAAATACAATAATTTTTTAACCCTCAGTTTGGGGCCCCTCGGACTTGGGGGCCCCGACGGTAGTTACGGGCCTGGGTATGATCCCTATATCATATTTTAAAACCATCAAAATCTGTGAGCACCATGTTTGGTGGTGCCCTTGTAAGTCCAAACATTAAATGAGAAAAGCTGTAAGTACCCTATTCAATAGTTAAAGATAACTACTTTAAAAATTCTTCAGGTTTATTTGATAGTAAGCACAGGGCCGTGCGAAGAGAAAACAAAGTTTCAATTGGGCACCCCCCTCCCCCCCCCATTCTCCTTCTCTTTGTGACAGGTGTCACAAACTTGATAAAGTGCTGAAACAGAAATAAATTCTATTGAATAAATATTTCGTGTGTATTTTGGAATTTTGAAAGGGTTTAATTTTAATTTAGGAATTCCTAAAAACTAAATAACATAAGAGAAAATTGCATTTATTTGTTAGAGATCGTGATGTTTTGCCACAGATTTTTTTCTAACCATTTTCATTTGTTGTTAGTATTTGAGTTGGAGAAAATGGGAAAATTTGCAAGATAAAAATTGCTAACAACCAGGTAGGACACGAGTGCCTCCTTTAACAAATAAGTACTGAAAAAGAAAGAAAAAAAAGCAGTAGAACACAATGTAAAAGATGAAAGTAAATTATAATTTCAGTACTATAATTAAGGAAGATAATGGATGCAATGCTTTAGTTAACATAAAACAAAAAATATAATATCAGGCAGATACATTTGCTTCAATTTTATACTTCTCGCTTCTAGGGTAGAGAAATCGTCTATTATTTTTTTTACATCTAAAGATTGCGTCACACTGAATTCGATAGAAAGTAAACCCAGACCTTTCTGCAGATGCGGTGGTTACGGAATGCTTAGAAAAATTCCGTACGCTGTCTCCACGTTTTTGTAATTCCCTTTTAAGCTAAACTTATGGAGCAATTGGCGGATTTCTAAATGATCCATTTTATAAAATCCTCCACTTTCATTTAAATTTTCACTTACATCAGGAGCTTCGTAGACACCCTTGAACTAGAGCGCAGTTAAGAGCATGGAAGTATGAATAGAGAGGAGTTGATATATCTTTAAAAAGGCGAAGCTTCAACTCTAACCGGTTCCTCAAGGTCTGATTACAATCGGGGATCTTCCACCAGTAAATTCGAATAGAAAGTTCCTCCTTTCTTACGCTCGTATTCACGAATAACTTCGACCCGGAGTTATGCAGAAAACCCGGGTTGAAAACTCAAATGGCATTCACTGTCAACCCCACTGAACCGGTTCGAGGTTAAAATCTAACGCCGGGTTCAGTAACCCAACCTTGGTCTACAGCAGGGTTCAACCTAGGATTTTTCAACCGAGCATGCGTATTTAACGAAAAACAAGCTGTGAGAGTGAGGAGAGGGAGAGGACCGCCATTTTACAATGGCAGCAGACGTGCTGATAGAATGTGCTGTGTAAAATATAGAAGTTCTACTATTAAATAAAACGGAATAACATTATGCAAAGGTATGTAATCTCATATATATGTAATTATCTTCAATATTTTTATCTGATTTGTTTATATTTATGTATATAGCCTCTATATATTGAATGCATGTTGAATTGTTTGTTTACATAAATACTCGTGGTCGCGAAAAATTTATTTGCCTTAAAAATAGCCAATATTACTTAAACAGCCGAATAATTGCTTCTAAAATAACAACTGTCGCGTTTAAGGTCTTTTTTTTTTTTTTTTTTTTTTGCAATTTTGATGTTAAAAAATTCACAAATGTATTTTAACAGGACCGAAATAAACGCCATACTTGCATAAGTTCTAATTAAAATGTGAGACTCAGGCTAATTTGCATTTTTGTTTAAGTAAAGAAAAACACAGATTATCTTAGAATATCCATAGATTCTCTGTAGATTTTTGATCAGTACTTATAGAATGTTTTAAAATTAAATTTTGGGTCTATTGTGTAAAAGATATATTATTGTTTATGTACAAACTGAGTATGTATAAATCAGATCTATAAATTAGATATTTTAACTTAAAATTTAAACAATTTGAGTTTTATTACTTTATTGATTTTTTTTAGGATTGTTTGTAAGCTTCTACGTATGTTTCCCAATTTTTGTGGAATTTGAAATATTTATTTTTATTGCATTTCTTTTTCAACTGTATTTTAATTTCAAAATTATACATAATATAAAATATTGCATTAGTACTATTTTATACGAAAATAATAATAGTAATAATAAATCCTAAAATGAATAACTTTTGAATGTTACCTACTGAAATTGTGACTTTTTTTAGAGATCACTTATAATTTTTGCTTCTTAATTGACAGCTAAATTAAAATAAATTACTAAAAGATTGAAATACGCTGGTAAAAAAAAAAAAGAACTTTCCTTTTTTAAAATAACCCACACCAAAAATACTTCTATCAGCCCTTGCAGTAATGATAACTTTTTAAGGTAAATAAATTCTTCGTGATCATGAGTATTTATGAAAGCAAACAATTCAACATGTAATGAAGGAGATATAATGTATAAATATAAACAAACCAGTCAAAAAATGTATAGATAATATATATATATGTGTATGTATGAGATTACATATATTCTTCTATTTTTGGTAATATGTACTTTAAACTTTCTTTTTATTTCTATATCTTACACAGCATAACGTTTAATTTGCTTAAATTAAAGAATGACACCAAAAAAGAGAAAAAAAAAAATAGAGGGAATGGGTAGGGTGGTACAAATGGGAACTTGTTTTTCCCCACTGATTCACAAACAATAGACAGCTATTTTATTTATTAGATAATGTAAAATTATATGAAATTATTAATAATTAATTTGAGTTGTTTTGTTAGATTACAAACTATCATTATTCTGCCTATTTAGTCTAGAAATCTATCATTAATCAATCATAAAAAAAAAAAAAAAGAATCCCACTTTCAATTTCTATTCTAAATGAGATTCTTATTACATCTAATGAAGTGATATCTAAATGAGTTAAAAATATGAAATTAAGAAGCGGAAAAAATATAGAAAATAAAATAACATTTTCTAAATAAATACATTTTTTCAAATGCAACACTGCAACCAAAAACAAGTGTCTTCGTGCATGTAATAATATTTCGTAATTATTAGGCTAATTTATCAAAAAATAGTCAAAGATAATCAAGTGAATAGCTTTGATCTTGTAAATGTGATAATAGAAAAATTCTTATACAAATGGCTGAAGGGGGAGGGGTGGGGATAGGTCCTAAAAGCTGGTCGATAAAAATTCAACTTTCTGTAATATTTCACATTTATTTGTCCAGATAGTATTCAGAATACATTTATAATGATTTAGGAAAGGCCTTATTCGATTATATGTGTTGAATGGAAATTCATACACTATACACTAGTAGTCTTAAAAAGTTTAAAATATTTGCGTTCCTTAAAATAATATCTTATAAAATATCTCCACAGCACACAGTTTAAACTTAAAGGAAGTATAGAGTTTTATTTAGCGACTAGTTAAATGAAAAAGGTTTATCAATCCTTCGGAAGTGATAACTATATGCGCCTATGGAGCGCCTCTGCGGTTTGGTACCTGGTGCCAGGGCACCGCTAGGATCACCTGTTCCGCTTTTTCTGCAGTTCTGTTAATATTATTTCACTACTTTTTCCTGTCAACCTGGAATATTAATTACTATCTAATTTAATTAGAATTAAACATTTTAATTAGCTCGCTGAAAATCCAAACAATAAAATTAATACATCTGGGATACCATCTATACCAATAAAAGAAATAGTATATATAAAGTACAACAGACTACTTCCTTAATTTTTTTCCTTTTTTCTCCATTTTAATATTTTCATTATCAGAAATTGTTTAATTGCTAACTAGAGCTATTAATAATAGAAATCATCATAATTGCTGTTGAAATAAAATTTTAGTTTTTATTCAAATCAAGTTTCATTAGTTTTGGCCCAAATAAAGTTCCATTTTTTAGCAACTATGCGAAAATTTATTTTGAAAAAGAACCTTTTAACATTTATTTTATCAGTTGACACGTTTCATATCATTAACCTAACTCATTAATAAATTTAAAAAAAATAATTGTTTAAAAAATATTAAAACTTTCAAGAAAAATTAAGTTGATCCATATTTAGTGATTACAGGTTTTTATTTTGTCCATACATTTTGTGGGAATTAAAAAAAAAAAAAAAAAAAAAAAAAGACACACTACATTGAATATTTCTTTTCTTTCTTTCTTTTTTTAATTAGCGTTTTTCTTCCAAAACATAAACAAACGAAGTCTCGACGCGAAACCGAAACAAGGCATGTGATTTTTTTAACCAATAAACACATTTCGTTCAACCTAGGTCGAGAAACCCCGAGTTGGGTAACTTTTCATCCGAAGTAAACGGTGAATACGAGTTTTCAACTCCCGGTTGAAAATACCAACCTGGGGTTACTGAACCCGCGGTTTAACCCTCGGTCGAAGTTATTCATGAATACGAGCGTTAAACGCCTTTTTCATGCAAAATTTCTATCAGAATTAACGCAAAATTATTGATTCGTTTTAACTGGCGGAAGTTTGCCTCGACGATAGCCAGGCTCTGCGGTTCCGCCATAATTTGACTACATAAACAATCCTCCCGTCAATGTCAGTGAATTTGGTTACCGCCAGGGAAAACTTTTACCAGTAAATTTGAATAGGAAGTTTTGCCTTGCTTTAACGCCTTATTCATGCAGAATTTCTGTTCTAAATAAGGCAAAAATTTTTGTTTGTGGAAGTTGATTTCTGCGTTAATCAGATCCTGGTCCGATGCATAGAAGTACCAATAACGAGAAGGAAGACAAGAAACCGGATTAGCTCTGAAGCGCGCAGGGGCTGACGGGATTTAAGGAAGGCGAACTGCTTGCAACCCCCCTAACGGTGTTGCAAACCCCCCAAACGCTTCACCTTACTATCCAATGGGCTTTGTTACTATCACCCCTTTTGCCGCAAGTGCTCATGGGGATTAAAGAAAGAGAAATTATCCGGTGGCAAACAGCAGGCAGGGAAGATGCAATGCAAAGATATGCTTGCCTTCCATCTCGTTATTGGTACTTCTATGGTCCGATGTAAACAAACAACAGACGTCATCTTGTGACTACCTTGTCCATTACTTCACTTGCATCCGGTGGACACTATACTTTTTGTCTCCTCCAGTTAATTTATAGCTCCATTGTGCAGAGGTGTCACACTCGTTTGGGGCTGCAGGCCGTTTTCAATATTATTGTACCTCATGTACAGTAGAGTAACAAAAAAAAAAAAGAAATCGGGAGCGAGGTGAATTTTTAAAACAAAACTACATATATGAAAAAACAAACAAACAAAAGTTTTATAAATTTGTTAAAAAAAATTTATGTAACTTTATTTTAAATATTATATAACTATTATTCTACATTATTATTTATACTAAAAACTGTCAGAAAAAAAGAGAATTTTCTTTCTTCTTTTCAAGATTTCGGGATCGGAAGAGTGATGGAACTCAAACATGCTTCAATAATTAACATATGGGTATAATAATTTCCATAAAGTATTGCTATGATAATCTCTCTATTCTAAAAAGAAGTAACTACGGCTGTCACCGCCGCCGCCGGTTTTGAATTTTTTGTGACCGGAGGTCTTTCTTCGTTAATATTAAGAAAAATATTGCATACAAAAATATGAAAATCGGTGGTATTATAGAGAAATGTTTGATAAACACACCGATGCAGACAGTTTTTAAAAAGAAGAATTATTTTAAGAGATATTTAATGCTAAATTTGGACAAAATCGTTGCATAAAAAAAGTTTTATAGGAGCAAAAACTATGCATGGGAATTTAATCATTTTTAGATCATTTTATACGTGTGAAGTTCCCGATGTGCAGATTGTATTTTTATTTTTTTTTTATTTATTTTTTTTTTAATTTGACTGATTTTTTAAAGGTTTTATTCCTTTTTTAATTTGAAATTTTCAGCATTTCGAGAGATATTTTTTACAGATTTTAGAAAATGGTTTTAATTTAAACTGTTGCCAACTGTATAAACAGCGCAAACAATAATGTTTGCTTCAAATTAAACATTTATTTACACGTGACTATTATAAACAGAGAAAAAAAAAACATTTGGAAATAGAATTAAATAATTACGCATAAAAAGAAGGAACTTATTAAAAATTACGTCATAAAAACTATATTGTCACGTGAATTTTAAAACAGGAAGGAAATTGTAAAATAATAAATTCATTAAGATGCATTAGAAGGCTTAAGTAGGAGAAATTACGTCACATTACACTTATTACGTAAAATGAACACAAAATAATATTGCAAAACAGTTTAAATTTAAGAATTTCTCGAGACATTTACTTGATATTTTGAGATGATCTTTTCAACTATTTCAGGGCAAATAACATTTCATTTCTAATAAAAGTATTTTCACGTGAATATTAAAAAGAGAAAGGGAAGTTTGGTAAAAATTACATCAGATTTAAAATGTCTTATTTAAAAGAACTTTCTTAATAAATTCATTAACATGCGTTAGAAGTCTTAAATAGGAGAAATTACGTCACATTACAGTTATTACATAAAATGAACAAAAAATAATGTTGCAAAACAGTTTAAATTTAGAAATTGCGCGAGACATTTATTTGATTTATTTATTTATTGAACAACAAACATATGACTTGTGTGCTTGACATGAGAGCCCGCTTATAAGTCAATAACCAATATCGCCAAATTATATAAATCGCCAAACCACTCGCCAAATTATACAAGTTGACGTAATTTTTATTTTAAATAACGAAAGAACAAATAAATTAGTATAAAAATACAAATAAAACGTCGAAATAAAAATCACTTGATGGCGTAAACACATGTAACTTCCTTACAGTCAAGTGAATGTGACATTTACGATCAACTATCATTGGCATTTAATCTTAGTCTGGCGATAGATTTTTGGTCGATGGGATAACCAAGTAGTACCGTTATAATTTACCACTCGAAAAATAAAAAAACGCTAACTGGCGAGTTAAGATTTTAACCCAGCTAACATAAAAGTACCAAGAATTCTTTGCGATCATGGCAAGTTTTATGTAGTTTTACTCGAAAAGTAACTTTGATTCTTTAATCAAAATGGAAACCTCTCTTATGAAAAACGAAGGAACTGTTGATGATAGTCACATGACTTAGGGTATTATTATAGAGATTGTTTTCAATTCTAAAAACAGCGCAAAGAATAATATTTCCTAACGATTAAAAATTTATTTACACATGACTATTAAAAACAGGAAAAAACCCTTAAAATTACTATTAAATGAGTATGTGTTAAAAGCAGGAAAATATTGAAAATTATGTCTTGAAAATTGTATTCACACGTGAATATTAAAAGAGAAAGGAAACTTTAAAATAATAAATACATTAATATGCGCTTAAACCTTTCAGGGGCAAGTTACTTCTATTCGTAAAATGTTGTGCTGGACAGATAATTACACCTGTTTATTTTCTATTTAATTTACATCCAAAATTGTTAAGTGGTCCAAATCATCCAAGCAACCTCATAGTAAATTGGTATATAATTTTATATACCTTAGATAAATTCAAATAACATAAGTGATCGTAATTACATAATTCTAGTAGAAGAGCAACGCGAAGCATTAATAAAATTAAATTATAATTCGCGTCAAAATGTAATTATTAAATTTAAATAATTACGAATAAAATTAAGAGTTTGCGTTGTGAATTATTTAGACGAACTCTTCCACTTATGAATTAAACTAAAATTTAAGCTGTAAAAATAAATTGACACACCTTAAACATTATCAATTAAATAATTACAGAAACTTTTTAAAACTTGATTAAATATTTTATTTACATTGAACACAACTATATACAGAAATAGATAATATTATTTCAAAAAAAAAGAAAGCAACACCTTTGTTTGCTTCTCATTATTTTAAGTATATTTAATCTTTAAAAAAAAGACCATATTTTCATTTAATCTTATTATTATATATTTTTCTTTTTGCTAACAAAATAATTCTCTTTCATTTTTAAATTACCTTAATTATATTCAATTATTGGTTTTGTCGGATCTCAGATTACTCTCTACCATAAAATATCAGAAAAGGATATTTATAATTTTTCATATGATTTTATGTGGTAAAAGAAAAAGTTTAAGGTGGTACCTTTTTTTCATATACGGGATGGTGGCCTTTATTCATCAAATTCAGAGTTGTCGCGTTGCTAAGGATCATATCCTTGTGTCATCAGGAATTCGCTTCGTATCAGAGCGGCGATATCGGGATGGCAGGATGCATAGCTACGGATATCAGTAGAACAATCCACTTTATTTTAACATCAGGAAGACATCCTCTATTAGGCTTGCTTAGGCTCACTCCGATATGTACATCAGGAAAACATCCTCAATTAGGCTTGCTTAGGCTCCCTCCGATATGTCCATCTCGCCTGGGCATTACTAGGGCTTTTTGGATTCATTGCACGGGCTTTCAGGAGAGCTCCTGCGTCCTCTACATCTTTTTTCAGACTCTCTTTTTCAAACCTTATTCTTCTTGCACACCAACTCCTGCAGTGGGTGGAACTATTTTTGTCTAGTCTACTCTTATTGGATGTGAGAAGATTTTGCATTATCCTTCGATAGGCCTATTAGCTAACAGTCTGCAAATGGCCCCTTACATATACTTTAATATTATTATCTGCCTTAAAGTTTGGGTGGTCTGAAAAGCCATAAATTTATCCGAACACTTTTATTAAGGCCATAAATTTATTCCAACGTTTTTATTATTTTACGATTTCTAATTATACACCACTTTCCATTGGCTTGTCATAAAACGACACCATGGCGTCTGGCTATTGTTGTTATCTGAGATCCGAACTCTATTCAACATTATACATTCATTTTACAATACAACCATTTTTTAAAAATATATATTTAATATTTAAAATCAACTTAATAATTTTTGTATGAACTTACACTCTTATTTTACTTAAATATATAAACATTATAATTTTACACTCATATTTATATTTTATAAAAAAATATTTATACAAACAGAAATAACAAATTACGCAATTTTACTTTGATTTAACCAACATGGTGCGGGAACATATCATTGTTATATGTTGCCCAGCATCTCTCCCGGTGGTCAGAAAAAAAAATAAAAACTGATTGCTGGTTTTATTTTTTTTTGTAAAGCATAAAAGAATGTACGTGTCCATATGACTGTGTATCTACACAGTTTTTGAACTAAGTCTGTAAAGTTCAATTATCAATGGTTCTGGTATATTTTATAAGAAGTTCTTCTATTTTTCATAACAGAAAGTTCAACACATGATAGCATAGTTGTCTGTTGACATTCACATTTATAGAAGACATCTGTACTTAAAATCTGACATCTTTCTCGAAGCCTTTTTTCTTTACCACACACATGTTTAATAATTTTGTAACTTTACAGTTTTAAGTGCCCAAAATACATTCAAAGCTATAATTTTGTATGAAACTAATATGCCGAAATAAACCTAAATACAGGAAAAATAATGGCATACACATTTGACATATTATTTCATCACATATAATCTTATGACACAGTGTTTTATTTAAAACACATTTTATACTGAATAAAAGTAAATACAATGCTTGTAATATGACATGTTATATTTTCACATAATTAATCTGATGTATTCAAATTATAATCAGAAAAATATTGTATACAAACTGGTTACATTATTTTATTTATTTATTTGTTACTTCTAACATGTATGATATGTCAAAATATACAAGCTATCTCATCTCCTTTAATATATTATTACGTAATGCTTTCCAACTTTACCCGATACGATCAAAAAAGAAGAAGGAGAAGAAAATAAAACCAGTTTTTGACCGTCCCCGATCCTCCGAAACGAGGGGTTGGTCAAGCTACTAATCACTTTCTGCGAGGTGATTTGTGCTGTGACAAAATTTTACGACTTCCAAAAGTATGTATTTAAAACCATTTCATACTTGTAATTACCTTATTAATTAGTATAATTTCTTGATATACTTTCTTCTTAACTAACTGTGCATGCCTGTATGTAATTTTAAACATAATCTATGCATAAACAGTGTATGTATTTGTATCATATCTAATGTAAACCTTCTGCTTTTTTTATTATTTTGTAGGGGAAAATGGCGATTCTAGCATTTGAATTCTCCTGCCTCATACTGCAACTGAAGCGAGCGTGGCTTTTTATGCTGTCAGGTTCAAATCTAAACCAAATTGCCTTTCAGGATTTAATTAAAAATGCATATAATTTTCTTTAACTGATTACATTGTATATTTTTAGACCTTTCTAACAAACATAAATTTTGATTCATGATATTGTTTACTAGTAAAATGTAAACAACACGGAAATATGACTTCTACAGCCTCTCAAAATGCAAAATATGCATTACGCTGACCTTAAAAAATGCACCTTCATTTAATACTATTAAATAGTGTTGTCAGAAAATGCCATTCACGAAGAAGAGAATAATTTTTTTGTCTTTAATTATTATTTATTTAGCCAACAATTCTATCTTAAAAGATTGTTAATTTTTTATATTTATTTATTTACTGAATAAAATAAAAATTTATTTATTCAAAAATTTATTTATCATTAACATTCCGTATGTGAATTCTACTGTCTAAAATTTAATGATATGTTTAAAAATAAAAGATAATAAATTATTATTATTAATCAAACATTAATAATTATTATTTAATTATAAAAAAAATGTTATTAATACACTTGTATAATTTTAAAAATCCAAAAGCAAATGATAATTACTACGTAAAATCGTATGCAGCCATCCATGAGTACCCGGCCGGACCAAAGAACTTCTGCCAGCAGAAAAAATCTTTGTATACTCCCAAACAACCACATCCAATTTTTTTATAGATCAAGTTTTTAAAATAATTACTGTACGTACTATAAAAAAATTAAGTAAATAAATTTATTAAGCCATACTACCTATTTTAATAAAAATAAGGCAAATATATATAAATATATTTATTTATTTATTTTGTTTCCTTATGTTAAATTGGCCAAATTATATAAAAAAAAATTTATGAACTCACACACTCAAATTTATCAATCCTATGTATATTTATATGTGTTTAATTTAGAATTGCATTTAATTCTAAGGGAAAGTAAAGAAAAAAAAATGCTTAAATTCTAAAATAACATAAATTTATAAAATATTAAAAAAAAAAAAATCTAATTTCTAGCTGATTTCAGCAAGATGTCATTTAATATTTATATTAAATAATTTTGCTAATACATTTTATTAATTATTAAATTTGCATATTTTTATATATACAATAAAAATATAATAGTCTTACATAAAATTTTACACTACAACAATGTTATTAATTAATTTAACTTGAATTTAAGCCTACTTTAATTTTAATTGAATACCGTTAATAAAAGTAAATTAGCTTATCAAGTTAAATATAATATAAACTATGTTTGTCTAATGTTAATTTTGCTGAAAATTCCATAAATTTTAACTGTAAATGCTAATTGCTATACCTTTTGTTATTTATTTTGAAAACAACACGAACTTATATTTTTATTTATTATTATTATTATTTTTTTTTAATCTAGGAACTATACACTGAGCTAGACACTCCATAAATGTGTAAAACCTAAAAATCAAAAGTTTTCCTAAATAAAACTCAAAATGCTGCTTTTTACAATATAATATTACTAATTTTATTGTTTCTGAGCATAACATCTAGTAATTATACCATACTTAATTTTTTCTTCGATTCCTTTTTCAGCCAAGAATCCGGAAGTTAAGAACCAAGTAATGACTATATACCCTGATCCATTGATAAATTTTCTACAAATATTTTGTTGGTGTTGGTGCATACCCAGCCGTAGGCCAAAATTGCACCCTATACAGAAAGCCTTTGGTGAGAAAATTTTAATTTCACTTCAATTATTTATTTGTGTATTTTTTTTACTATAATTTTGTGTGCAATCATATTGAAATAACTTGCCTTGTCCATTGTTATACATATATATGTTTTTTAAAAACCAATGTGCTACACCAAAATCCTTTTTTTTTAATTATTTTTTTTAATTATTTTTTTTTATAACACTTTTATTCATAAAACTTATCCCTGCTGTCTAAATTCTAGACTTTAGCATATAAGTTGTAATTGAACTACCGGAATAAATCTTAGCACTTTTTGTATATTTTATTATATTTAGGCTTATAGCTGACCGCTATCCTAATATAAAGTGCACTAATAATTTATTCCTTGTCAACCATATATTTATATAAGAAAAATATATATATATATGAGTATGTTATAAAGCTGTTCTAACTACCCTGAACCTATAGCTTACACCTACTCATTTTAAAGAGTAATTCTGAAATTCTGTCATCTAAATTGTAAGGCTATTAGCAAAGGCTACCCTTATAGAAGACAGAAAAATTTCTCTTTTTTTTTTTTTTTTTTTTTTTTTTGAAAATTACTCCAACATTATTCACTATTAAATTAATTAAGTTTTAATGTTATTTGGCTTTGTTAAGATTTTATATTTTCTAATTCATATTCGAAAAGAAAAAAAAATATATAACTTTTGCCTGGAGAGAAATATTTCACTGCTCCAGTGAAGTTTTGTGAAGCACATTACATAATTTTATAAGTATGTTTTCGGGTGCGCCCTGCACATTTGCTCAATATTGTAACCCTGAGACAAATTGGCGTTCCCATGTTCCTATCCTTTCTTATTATTATTTTGAATTTTAAAAAGGCAAGTTATTAATTTTGTTTCAATTTTTTTTACCTAAAAGAGAAAAATTCATTTTTTAAATTTTGAAAATTTTTAAATTTTTAAATTCGATTAATTATATATTTTGATTTATTTTTAATACCAATTCATATCCCATGGATAATACTGGGGAGGGGGGAAAGGGTAATGATCTTGTATAACATCCCCGTATAAGTTTGTATATGGTGTATAACCATATAACGACATATTTTTATCATAATAATCTGTTTGATACTTTAAATATGGGTCTACATTCTCAGAATATTTATTATTTTTTTTATAATACTTTTTAGTACCTTTGTCACCCTTTTGAATCGTATTTTTGTCTAATTTAAACCAACAATTTTCAGTTGAGTGTGATTTTCTCTGACATAGGCCACATTTATTTTTGTAATTTTTATCACCCTTAATTTTTTTCTGAGACCCCTGTAAATTCGTAATTTCCGCCTCTGTATGACCTGTTGCATATTTCGGAGCGTACAGCTGATCCATATGTCGTTTGATCGGCTCTATTGATTTATCTGGAACATATTGTAATAAATAATTAAAGTTTCTAAACTTTTTAGTAACTTCGTAGGGTCCTTGAAATTTTGGCTCTAATGCGCCTGGTTTTCCAATACATTTTAAATATACTGTTTGACCCAAATTTAAATCCTTTACTTTTTCGTATGCCTCTTCATCTATATATTCTTGCATTATTTTCTCCTGGTTTGCAAGGGATTGAATTTTGATTTCCTTCATATGCTGTATTCTGCTTTTAACATAAGAGTGGGTATATATTTCCTCAGAAGGAATATGGGCTGTGAAGGGATTTTTTATTTCCCTTGCGAAAAATAGCAGTGAGGGACTATATCCCGTAGCGCGGTGTTTCGAGGAATTATACGCTAGTTTAAAAAAATCCAGTCTTATGTCCCATTCCGTAGTGCGTTTCGACATAGCTACAATTGATGTTTTTAATATTTTATTGGTAACTTCACAAAGTCCATTTCCTTGCGCACGGTATACACTCACAAATTTCCTTTGTATGTTTAAAGATTCCAAATATTCTTTCATAATTTCGCTTCGTAAATATTTTGCATTATCAAAGATAATTTCTTTACACATCCCATAATTTGCAAAATATTTATTTAGTACATTTAATATAGTCTGTGACTCTACGTTTCGTAGGGGAACAGCTTCCAGGAATCTCGATGTCGAATCAATTATAATTAAAATGTATCTGTTTTTCCTTAACGTGAGGTTTAAAGGTCCAATGACGTCAGCATGCAGGACTGTACCGACTTCGTGATCTTTCACCATTTTTTAACAGGGACTTTTATTGTCGTGTGTTGTTTAGATGTGAGGCACTGCACACAATTTGCACAATACTGTTTAATGTCTTTGTACATTCCGTGCCAAAAAAGCCTTGTTTTCACATTATCATAAGTTTTTTGAAATCCGAAATGCGCTTTATGAGCTTCTTCTATGGCTGCAATTTTTAATGAATCCGGGGTAATTAAAAGCTCCTTTTTATCTGAACCAGGTTTCAAAATTAATAATTTATTTTGATTTAAAGCAAATCTCTTCGTGCTTCTATTATTTTTGTCTTTTTCGATTTTATTTATTATAATTTTTAATTTTTCGTCTGCGTATTGCTCCGATTTAATATTTTCGTCTGTAAGTGCTATGTTACTTGCAAACAAATTATTTTGGAGTTCTCTGTCTGTTGTAAGATTATCTAAATTCCTGCTCAAATAGTCTGCTGGATTGTTAATTCCTTCGACGAATTCGAAGTCGAAATTAAAGTCTTGTAAATCTGCTACCCATCTGTTTATAATTTCCGATTTATCTTGTAAATGTAAATGCTGAGTTAGTGCTTTCGAATCAGTTAACACAGTAAATCTTCTACCTGAAAGCATATATTTAAAATGCATAATTGCTTCATGCACTGCTAATAACTCAAATTTAATACTCGGATAATTTTTTTCCGGTTCTCTAAGTTTTCTCCCGAAAAATTCAACAGGTAGCAAATAACCATCCTTTTCTTGAGCTAGAACACCTGAAATTGCAACTTTGCTCCCATCCGTGAATAAGAAAAATTCCTTGTTAAAGTCGGGGGGTCTGAGTGTTGGTTTTTGTACAATTTCTTCCTGAATTATCAGAAAAGCTTTTTCTGCTTCTGGACTCCACTTGAATTTAACTTTATCTTTAGTCAGCTCTATTAAGGTGCGTTTTCACTGGTCTACCCAAGGTCTAACTTACCTAACTTTTTACTTAAACACAAGATTTTAGGTCGTTAGAACGCGATTTTGTAGGTTTGATTCGTGATCAATCCTAAGCACGGCTTACCTAAGCGTAGCCAATTAAAATAGAGCTTTTGATAATAATGGCGGTGTTGTCAATTTACTAAGTGATATTTATGTTTTATATCGTTTTATTTATTTATTTTGTTTTTTATCAAAGAGGAATCTATTTTTTGTGATTGAAGCAAAACGGTAAGTTTTATTGACATGTTGGATAGATATCATCCTTTATCGTCTTTTAATTTAATAAATTGTGGGTAATCCATATGGATTCTTTAAATTGTTGTTATTTTTGGTAATCATTCTACATTTTATTAATATTAGAATACTAATTATATAGTTTGTTTAAGGATTTTGTTGCGGATATAAGGATGAAGATATGTCCAGTTCTCAAAATTATTTTATTTTTATTAAACGTTAATAGTATACAAAGATTAAAAGTATTTTTTAAGAATGTTTGTTTCTTAAGATGAATTACTTGCTTCATTGATTATACTTGGTTACTTGATAGGGTATTTCCGATCAATTTAGATTTAAATTTCCATTTACTCACTTAAAATAATCGTAATTGTTAAGAAGGATATTGTTTACTGTAGCCCATTGATTTTTAAATGGAAAATTAGTTACAGGCAAACTTTAATCCAGTTTTGCTAATAGTAGGTATTTGATTATGCATGTTTAAGCGAGCATGTAAACAAAGTTTCTATAAAATAAACAAGCCGTTGTATTTTGTATTTTCCTGTTCTCTTTTAAGCAAGAAACATCTGATTGCAAAACAGTTTGCTCTTTACTCCTTTTCAGATATTTACTTGTGAACTTTGTCATGTAAGGAAAACACTGCTAATCTATTTTTTATTTTAATTTTAATGCTTTTCACCTGCAGATGTGCTATTTTTCTTTTTGTTGTTAAGATTAATGCTGAAACTTTTATGAAGATTTATAACTTTGTATAATTTAAATCAATTGAGAGATATTCAGACCATGTGTAGCTTTTCTATGTGCCCATTTTGAAGAATTTGTACACATTACCATTCCAATTCGATAAGCAGTTATAAATGCATATTCAATGTATTTTAAGTTAAATCTGCATGTCTTGTTAGCAGTTATTTTCATTTATTAAAAAAGTATTGCTATCAAAATAATAGGAGATTCTCCATTTGAAATGCATATTTATAAAATTTTGTTTAAATTGTTATTTAGGTGCATTTCTTTTACAAGTATGGCTACAGATTTATCTTACAGCATAGGTCATCGGTGTTAAATGTACCTATTTATCTATTAAAGAAAAGAACTATTTATTCATTTTTTTTTTTTTTTTCAAAAATCATTACTTATTATTCTTACTATTTTTGAAAATGGAATTCATTATCAAAAAATAAAATGCTCTCTGTGGGAGATTCTTTCAGTCTATATGTTTGAGTGTATATTAAAGTTTTAGACGAATCATGAATTCATGATGTATATAATTCATATATATTCAGTGGTCAAAATAGTATATTAGAAGTAATGAAACTATAGTAGGTCCTAGTTTTGTCATTGTTTGTTGTGTAATATGCTGTTTTTTGGAAAATATAATTTTGCGAGTAATGTAATAAAAATAAACTTGTTTGTAAGAAGCATCAATATTTTTGATGTTACATCCAGAAATTGTATATATCAATCAATACAAAGTATACCAGTGGAGGTAAGCGTCTGGCAGATCAGCTGGTGCCGGGATACATCTTCAAATTTGAATGCTTTCAGAAAATCACAAGTGTGTAGTTTTATTGTATAATAAGTGACTACCATTAGTGATTGTCTGCAAGCAACTGGACTTCAGACCAAGCCCTTGGACTTCAGAAAAGAAGATTTTAAAAAATCTGTGAGTACCACTTCTATGTCAAAAGAGGAGACAGTAAAGTAAGTTTATTTAAGTAACATCAAAAATAATATTTGTGCTCCCTACAAACTAGTCTTTTTTTAATTACATTACTCGTTAAATTACATTTTCCAAAAATAGCATGCTGCACTACAAACTATGAGAACACAATATATTACTCAATGAGTAAGTACAAAAATTATTTAGCTGAAAATATTTTTAAATGCCCATATTGCAAATATAATGTGAAATAAGCATTTATATGTTTCAGTCTGGGGCATAAATAAAGTCTGCTGCTAAGTAAAAAAAAAAGTGTGGGCCAGCCTTACATATATCTTCATTTTGTTTGTTACCAGGGCAATTGCACTATTTGGTTTTATTTTAAAAGATTTTAAAAAAAAAAGGCGAGGGAAAGGGGAGATATGTTTTTAGATAATAAAAGTTTCTAGTGTTTTCTTTTTTAAAGTAAAAAAGTGTTCTTAAAAGATGCAAAAATAGTTTGTTGTTTATATTCATATGAGACTAAGTGTTTTTGAAAGTAAAATAATAATAATAATAAAAAAGATAGAGTTTGTTGTTTTAAGACGACAAAGTGTCTTCTTTTTTCCTTATGTTAATTATATTTATTGTCATCAGAGCAGTTACATGATACGGTTGGTATGATTTAAAATTAAGTATCGACCGAAACTGAAACTTGTTAAATTTTGATTCTTCGATTGCTTTTTAGTCTTATTGTTTTGTTAATAATTATGAATGCAGAAAAAAAAAGAAAAATTTAAATGAGAAATCTTTATTTTTCGTTAGGAAAATTAAAAAAATTAGATTGAAAACAGTGATTTATAAAGCATGCAACGTGCAAAAGAAAAAAAAAAAAACCTAAATAAACAAACTGTCAACAACATTGCATACTTAAATAAATTGTCACATTGTATTAACCTAAATAAACAAACTATCCATTGCAAATAATGTTTAAAAAATTAATGGTAAGGTAATCTTTCAAAAATTAAAGTTATGACAGAAACATTTTTATAATTAGAGGTTGCCACCTTTATGTGTATAATAAACTTAATGTTTTGTAGAAAGATTTTAAAGTCCACCAGAACAACTTTAAGTATATGCAGGTAAGACAAATTTCTGCAACTTTTAAAATTAATATAACTGTTTTTGTATTTAAACGTAGCTTTATTAAAGTCTTCTGACAGTTGATAGAATTTAGGCCCTAATCTAAGTGGAAGCATGTGTAATTTTATAAATCATTGCTTAGGGCTAAAATTCTTTTATGAAGTTTTTCTTAATGTTAAAAGTGATATACTATTTTAATAAATATATATATAGTCAGCTATTTTCAGTTTCCCATACTTGATTTTGAGTAGTACTTTAATAAAAAATCAACATTTACCATTTGAATCAAATATTTATTTATATTTGTATTATATTTTGCCTTTCATTTTTTAAATATTAATATGTTTAAAGTGCTTTTATTTTTTTTTTTAATATAATTATGTGTAAGATATTTTGATTTAAAATTTCTAAGGTGTTGAGATTTGCCTTTTGGGAATCTATATTATAACTTTATCCTAAAATTTGATGAAAATGTAATGTAAACAAAAAAACTGTTTTGCAGTATCATATCTTTTTTAAAATACCATGCAATAAATTTATTCCATAATTTATATAGTTATAATAAATTTATATTTATAAATATTTAAAGCATTTTAAAAGTGTTTTTTCATAATTAGCATTCTGTAATAAATATTTAGATAATGTACAGTAGCATAACTATTTCTGTTTTTGTCTATAAGCGTACTTAAATTTCTTAGCTAATTAATAGTTAGTTAGGCTTAGATGCCTTATATTCCCAGGTGGCCGCTATCTTGGATGTTTTGAGATTTCTTGGTGATTTTATGTTGGCAATCTTTATCGATATGTGGAACCCCGTGTGAGTTCTGGCGTGTCGTGTTCTGGGAACCCCTGAGAAGCTCATTTTCGCTTAGGATTTTGTGGATGTGTTTTGATATTGTGTTGTATTATTCTGTCTTTTTATTTTTGTTAAATTTATTGGATGTATTTGATTGACTGTGGTTTCTGTAGTCTGTTTAAACACTTTTGCTGAAGTAATTAAAAAATTTGAGGAAATTTTGACGAAAAAAGGAGGTTTGTTTATAGTGTGTCAATGCGTATTCATAAGCCTATTTTTGAAAATGATGGTGATGCTATGACAGTATTTCATGCTTGAGCTTTCAAGAAAGCAGACGTCTGTTAAGGTATGTTAATAATTTTATGTATATTTTGTTGCCTTTCGAGTTTTTTACATTTTGAGATTGCTACAGCGAGAACTGCTGAATTTTGAGAATGCTACACAGCAAGAACTGCTGAATCCAGTGATGTTTTTTTTCAGTTAATGAGCGCGATTACTGATTGGCACTTAATGAGTTTCGTGCATTTTTGTGGTCGCAGCAGGAGTTTGCAGAATCCAGTGATTTTTTTTTTCGGTTAATGAGCGCATAGCGCTCATACAACATTTAGTGAATGCCACTTTAACGAGTTTTGTTTATTATTTACATTTTATTTTCATTAAGTCTAACATGAGTATAAACCGGTGTTTGGCGACATTTACTACTTGGCAGAAAAGGTGTTTTCACTCCAAGAAAAATTCCAAGATGGCAGCTCCGGGAATTTATGACATCTGTTTCTATAGTTATGATGTCTTCATTATTGTTAAAGTAACAAACGAAAATTCAAGATTGAGTGAAATAAGATATAATGTATTTATGATGACTCAAAAAGTGGATTATGGTTTTCTGAACAAAAATTGTCTGTCTTTGTACCTATCATCAACCGCAAAAGTTTTTCCATTTTGTTAGAAACTTTTTTGTAAAAAAGCAAGAAACATATTATTTACTAAACAAAATTTAGAAACTTGTATTTGTACATCATTAATTCCTATGAAAATCCAAATTAATCATCATTTTAATCCTCATCATGGTTATTTTTTTAAGTTACAGCAAACAAATAATCTAAAAACATCTTATTTTATTTAAATATGAACTTGTTTCTAATTATTTTAAATATATTTATAAGTTGACAGTTAAAGGTAGAAATTGTGAAAAGTTTTTTAAAATGTGTTTCAAAAGGTTTTTTTAAGTATTCGGTTCGGCTGAATACTTTGATATTCAGCTTAACCAGATAGTTTGATATTCGGTGCATCCCTAACCAAGAGTAGACTCGTGTTACCTAATACTCCAGAATTGTAAAAATGATTGTCACCTGAGTGCTTCTTTTGGCAATAAATTTTAGTATCTTTAGGAACTTAATTATAAAGTGATAAATGAATTTTAATGCATTTTTCTGTTAGAGTCACAGGTGATAAATCTCCAAATATTCTCTATGGTTAAAATAACAGGGTTTGCATCAAATCATGTCATTAAAACATGCCAACTGGCTGTGAAACTGTAGCAGCGAAATATTAGGTAACAAATGAAATATAAATAAAAAATAAAGAGAATATTTAATTACAATAATAAAGAAATAATTTTTTTAATCTGCTTTTATCAAATGATAATTTAATATTAAGTAAATTATAATTAAACTTCGAAAAAAATTTTTAAAAATTCTCAATACATAGTTTCAAAAATGTTTTTTCGCCTTTTCTGTTGTCATACTTGAAAAAACGGGAGAAAAAATAATCATTTTAATAAATTCAGTAGTTCATGCTTTCTACCAAGTCGAAGTGGTGAATTTTCCATAATTAGTCATGCCAAATTAATGTATTGTAACAGAAATTTTTTGAACCAACATGAATTATAGTCCTGAAATTAGGGATGATTTTTATAAACATTCAATGTTTATAAAAAAGTGGTTAAAAAAAAAAACTATTTTTACTTTTATACTTATTTAGTAGTAACTCTATCATTTTTATCATAATTTAACATTTAAACTTACAGAGAGGCAACATAATGCGTTTCATTGGCATGTTATGGTTGGAGATATATTTATTAGTGAAATCATTGCTATGCCATTTGATCCAGTGAAATTTATCAAATTCACAACATTTTTGGGTGGGTACTTTATGTCAGCCAGGCACATGAAATAAACCAGGGCTGAAACTAGCCTTTTTTGCACCCAGCACAAACATAGATTTTGCCCCCTCCCCCCAGGCCTCCGCAAAGTAAATTTACGAAGAGAATTTTAATTCTAATCGCTGACTTATTTCAAATTTAAAATATGTAATAAAAAAATACGTAATCAACTTTGTCAAATATTGATTCATTAAAACTTTGAAAACGAAATCCAAAGGAAGTCACATGAAGAAACTATGCAGATTTGCAAGCTAATGTTAAACTTATAGGAGCATTCTTTTCAAATTTCTCGCTTGCACTTTAATATTTTTAAATGATTTTTTCCGTTTGGGACAGCTGAGGTTGTTTCTAACAGGATAAATGTTTACTTTTTAAATTTTGTTTGCAGTTTTTTTAAATATATATATAAAATTACTTTCACTTTTTGAACCGGTTCTGAAAGTTTAAGTAGCCTCATAAAAAAACTTGAACCAAAATCGAAAACGTACAACCTAACAATGTTAAAGATCAAACTCAGCTATCTTAAGAAAAAAAATATATTTAAAAATATTAAAATGCAAGCGAGAAATTTGAAAAGAATGCTCCCATATTTAACATTAGCTTGTGAGTTTCTTCGTGTGACTAGTGTAGCTTCTTAAGAAATCAAAAACCAAAATTCATTTGACACCCCCTTCGTTTTCCTTATGGCGACCAGGGAACATGCCTCCTCTGCCCCCCCCCTCCCCCCTCTAGTTTCGATCCTGAGATAAACCATTAAATAATGTCATCATTTGTATTCATTTTTTTTAAATATAAACCTCTCATTCATTTTATTTGAAATACAAAATTTTCATTTAAAATACATATATTACATACATTTAAAATAAGTGCCTTTCACTTATTTCATTAAAAAAAGGGAATAAAACAATAAGGAGAAATAATACGATGAACCAAAATTGTTATTTCAACCTCAGTACATCGTTTCTAATTTATACAAGTGAACACTAACAGGAATTATTGCTGGAAGAAAAAAAAATATCCAAGATAAAAGTACCTTTTTTGTGATCTATTCACAAAAACAGGGATTGCCCCGGCAAACATTTATACCCCTTTATTCTTCTTAATAAAAGAAGTCCCTTCACAAAATTATTCTCCATAAAAGCGACTTCACACAATAAGAAAAAATTGTTGGGATTTAAAATGTGTAATTTACAAACAAAATAAGCTCAGAAGAAAAGTATAGCAGGAAGACATTTAAAAAAAGGATGATTAAATGTTTACTTTGAATTTAAACAACTGAATTTGATTTTTCTTTACAGAAATTTATTTTTTTCAATTCTGTAACAAAAACGGCCCCCCCCCCCCCCCAAAAAAAAAAAAAAAACTTTCACCCCTGATGTGAAATCATAAGGTAAAACTTACAATTTTAAGTACATTTATTTTGCATTTTACTGTTAATTTTTTTTTTTTTTTTGGGGGGGGGGGGGGTTGTCACAAAAAGTAGATTTAACTAAATTGGATAATTTTATACTGACTGTAGTGATGATATGTATAAGAGAATCTGCCAGTGTCACAGGCGTACGGTTCAGGGATGTATGGAGGGTATATGGTGGTATACGCCGTATAACTTCGGGATTTTTTTAGGAAACACTGTATACCGTCTGTTTCTCAAAAAAGCTATAGTATATATAGACTGTAGGGTATACTCTCTGCCTTGAGCGTATGCCTTCTGCTTTTTTTACGATTACACCACTGGTACAGTTGTATGTGCTCATGGGTCCCAAGTTCCACCATTAATTTCTAAAATATTCTTTTTCACTCTAATATAAAAAAGGTTTTATTTTAGATTTTATTTAAGTTTTAAAGATTTTTTTCACACATATTTTTTTCCCTTAAATTTTGTTCTTTTTCTTTTGTTACAGAGATAAACATTATTAGGAATTTCTATTTCTCTAAATGTGCCATTTTTTAAAAAATATAATAAAATGTTAAACGTTTAAAGTTTTATAAAATAAACTAAAATATAAAAAAAAATTCCATATTTAAAAAAATAATAAAGTAAAAATAAACATTCTTAAATGTTAACTTTTCTTGTGAAATATGAAAAACGATTCACAAAAAACAGTGAACCCACTTCATAAGCGGGTCGGAACATTCAAATTTTTACATTGCCTTAATGTTTTATTTAATTTGTTGATTTATTTAACAAATATAATTCTACTCAATTTCTTTAAAAGGAAATTAAAAAAGCAACATTAAATTTATAGTCGATCTCTATTACACATGTGCCACTAACGTACGTAACGTTTTTCACACGTACTTGTGTGAAAAATAATTTATTCAGTATGTTTTTAAATATACATAAATCATGGTGACCTAGTGTTTTTATTTAATTTAGGAGTATAAATCCATAGCCACAATTTAAAATTTGAATAAACAATGATTTGTGGGGCATTTTTTAAGACCTTTTAGTGGGGAAAAAAGTCGAAACTTTCGATTAATTTCTATACAAAATATTTGCTACTACTAATTAAACTGACAACAACAAACAACAATTATTTGTTTACATTTTTTGACATCTGTTCGATCTGCAGACAGTAAAGCTGTAAAGTAGACGCTTGCGCAGTAAAAACTTGCCTTTGATTGGTTGGCGTAAAGATTTTATATGTAACCAGTGAAAACGCTCTTAGGTTAAGGTTTTGGGTCACTAGGATTTTTAGGACGTTAGAACGACCAGTGAAAACGCACCTTTAAAGGGTTAACTTTGTCTGAATACACTGAGAAAAATGACGCTTTCAAATCTGAGTAAATCGATGTTTTCATTTTATTTTGAAACTTTTTGTTTCAAATATGAAAACCCAATGCTTTCAATTTTGAAATACCAGCCATACTCAGTTTCAAACAAAATTACTTTTTATTCGTTAAATGGGGTAAATTTCACCAAGGTAGTTCAATTTATTAACATTAATCACTATTTCTTATGATTTCGAATGAAGCGCTCCTGTCAGTAATATTTTATTACATGAAACGTGGCGAACTACATTTTTATTGTGTCCGCGGAAGAACATTTAAAAACCGTCGTAAGGTGAGATCGCAGAAGCGGAAGCGTAGAGGTTTTTTTGTTGTTGTTGTTGCTGCTCTACTCAAGGTTGCAAATGGACGATCACGTTAACGAAAGACTTCGGCAGTGGAATTTGGAAGAATTCGTCGACAATTTTGAAAGTAAGTTCATTCATTTTGTTGTTGTCGAAATTTTTTCCCATATTTTTATTGTTTTCACAATTTCTGTAAGTTGTCTTAAGATTAGGGTTAGCTATACACGATGTTTCACATTCGGCATTTTGATGATTGTAACATTAATGTTTTTGTCTTCATTTGTTCTTTCTGTTATTTTCACTACTAATTTTGATATATAATGCTTTATTTTTCATATAAAAATGATAATTTCAATCGTTAGACTATGAAACCCACGTAATCAACTTAATGTTTATTTGGCGCTTAAATTTTCACTTCGTTTATGAAATCCAATTTTTATTTAGATTCCCCGCCCCCTTCCCTCTTAAAGTTAGTTGCAACATTTGTTAAAAGCAGTAAATGAAACAAACAAGATTTTCCCTTTATGATTTGAAATTCAGTATTCTGTTTTTATATTGATAGCATATTATGAAGTTTAAAATAATGTGCATTACGATTTTTATATAAATACGTTTAATAGAATGAAAATAAGAGAATTTTTTTCTCATATTTAGTTATTCTCCGAAAATAACCGTACCCATAGAGTTTAATCTCACAAATATTCTGTATTCTTTTGTATTTATCTCAGCCAAATAATGAATTATTCTAGTTCTTAATCTTCCTTATTAATGAATTAAAATAAATATTAATGTTATAAATAGAGATGCACCGAATATTCGGTATCTATTCGGTATTCGGCCATGTTACCGAATATTCGGTTTGGCCGATTATCAAGCTATTCGGTATGCCGAATATCGAAGTATTCGGCTAAAAAAACTTTTTAAACATTTTATTAAAAACCGTATACAACTTCTAAGTTTAAGAGTCAACTTAAAAAGATATTCAGAATAATTAGAAACAGAATCATATTTAAATAAAAGAGAATGATTTTACATTATTTATTTGCTGTTTGTTAAGTATTATTTAAGAAAATTAACCAATCACAAGGATTTTCATAGGAATTAATTATGTACAGATGCAAGTTTCTGAATATTTTCCCGTAAATAATCTGTTTCTTTCTAAGATTTTCAGAACAACGTTTACAATCTCTGAAAAGGATTTCCCACTCCAGACACTGATGTAGAATGCATTAAAAAACTTCCTTGCTTAATCAAAGGGAGTAGAACAGTTATTCTTGTTAAGTTGCCACCATATAAAATTTGAATACATTGTATTATTTATTTACTTTTACTTTAGTCTCTTCCTGACCAACAAATAATATATGATCCTGCACAATATTTTCACAATTTCTCTTTGATTTTAAAATGTTTCTTTTAGAATTTAAGAAAATTTTATTCATCTGTTTTAATTCTCAGAAGAAGCCGTGAAATTTAAAATTTTACTAATTAAAAAAGGTTTATAACTATCCTCTTCTTGAATAACTCAAAACAGATTTTTTTCAGCATAAAGTTTACGGTACTTTTCGGTTAGCTGGGCGCCAGTGTTATATATATATATATATATATATACATACATACATGTATATATACATTATATATCTATGCATATGTTTTATATATACACACACATAGTATATATGTATATAAATATGTATGTATACATATTTATGTATACATAATACTGCCGGCCAGCTAACCGAAAAGTACCAAGTTTACTTGAAAAAAGCTCTTTATTAAAATAAAAGTTTCTGTTTTAAATATTATCTAAAATTGTTTTAAAATTTAACATTTTAATGGCTATAAACTTTGAAATATAAAAGTATTCGATGAGCCAAATATTCGGTATTCACTTCACATGTAGGCCGAATATTCGGTGCATCCCTAGGCACCAAAAAAAAAATTGCTGATAAAAAGCTTCGAAATTGATTTGATTCTGTACTGTTGCACATGTTTTCATACGTACTGGAAATTATTAAGTGTATAAATGTATGCATGTTGTTTCTGTAAGATATTTTAATACCATATAACATTTGACTTTAGCATTTGTCATGTATTTAATTTCTTCCTGATTGAATAATATGTAGGGTAGATGTGCCAGTAGTAGACACGCTTTAATGTTTTTGGTTTATAAAAAAAATAACCAATAAACTTTTAGCATTATTTTGTTTTTTCAAAACTCCCTCTTGCATGTTTTATAATCTGGATTATTATTGACACCCTTAATCAAATCAATCATTAAACAGAAAATAATGTTTCAAAGTTTATGCAGTTTTTCAGTGAAAATCTTAATGAAGATTCTATGAGCCGGCTTCATTTAATAAATTTATATATTCTTCAATTTTTTTGAAATATTTGAATATTTTTAATGGAGTAGTAATAGAAAATAGATAAGCTAAAACCTTTTAAAATCTCCAAATGCACAAACACAGCGGTAGAAATGATTAAAAAAAGTCACTGGTCCCAAGGACCAGTAAACATCAGAGTTTACTGGTCCGCAGACATCATCACTGGCCCTCTACATAAAATTATATTAAGTACCTTTAACACTTTGAGTGACCCCCCCCCCCCTCTCCTCCTCCGAGAATATAAACCAAACTTCCTTTCAGTTACCCAAAATTTTCGGCATAATAAATTGTAAAATTATAATTTGCTAAAATTTAAATAAGTAGTACATTAACAAAAACTGAAATTATTAATTATGTATTTTATTTCCGTTTATTTATTTTAACTGGCTAAGTTTTTATGCTTATTGTAATGTTTGGTTGCGGTTTTTGTCAGGGATGGGAAAATTTAAGTTTACCTGTCAGAGAGGGAAAAAAGTTACTTGCTTCATCGGAATGTTAAAAGACATATTGAATAGATTTTTTTTTTTTTTTTAACCGAAATTTTTCTAATTTACCAATGTTTTTGAAGACAAAATAATATTTTGTATTTATCGCTAATGCTGCTTGGGGACAAGCATTAACAAATGTTATTAAATACAAGAATATTGTTTTGAATTTTTGCTTTATGGGCATGCAGTGCTCATACATGCAGTATTTTTTACTTACTGCCACATGCATGCACAATTTTTTTTTATTTTTTTCAGGGTCAAAATTGATTTTGACCAGGACACTGGATAAAAGTGGTTTTAACCGTCCAAAATTGGTCAAAAGTGGTCAGAAATGGTCAAAACTGTTAAAAATGGTCTTAATTTTAATAATTATTTTTTCTTTGCAATTAAAAGTAACTTAATAAGTAATAAAAGTAATAGGCAGTTAAAAAAATAATACACTGATAAGTTAAGGAGGCTCATTAGTAAAATATGCTTATGCAATACAATAAGAAAGCTAGATCCATAATTGCCCTATCATTGTTAATAGTGTATCAACAGGGAAAAAAAATCGTTCTTCCTTTCAGCTGTTGATACAGGAGCATCTAAGAAATCTGCCCAGTATTGTTTAAAACTAGCAGCTGATGCTAAAGAAGAGGTAGAAACAGGGTTGGCACGGTTTAAACCAAGTGGTTTTAACCATGGTTTAAACCACGGTTTAAACCAATTGGTTTTTTTGTCAAAAAAACCATTTGGTTTTTTTAGAAAAAGTCTAATATAATATTTTCTCTTGTTTGTAATTTAATTGTTTTAAATTATAGATAGAAGTAATTTCTACTTTTAACACTTCATCTCAGCAGTCAACATGAGACATAATGAGCCTAGGTCATGTTTCTATGCATGTAGAAGGAAAATTAGCATGTGCTGATGAACATATCTGGTACTCTAAAGATTTTCCTTAAAACATGTGAAATTAGAAAAGATAAAATAGATAAATATTATTCAATATTTAGCATAAAATATTTTCATTTTAAAAATGCAGATTATTTACAGCAGTTAATAACAAAATACAATGATCTTTAAGATTTTGGTTAAGGCTGTTCTTAACTGCTCTGCTCAACAAGCGCAAAACGTTTTGACATATTTACAAATTCATTTTTTAACGGAAAGGTATAAAATTGGAAAGCCTGGCCACAGAAGCGATTTGGAATTGAACTGTTTTTTCCATCTTTTGATCAATCGATTACCTATTGAGTTATCAGCAAATTCGATCACGTGACAAACCCGTTTTTCGCCTGCTCTTGAGAGCTTTTTCTCCCTTTGCGAAGAAATTCAGTTCAAAACGCCCACTTTGACTATTTTTTGAAAGATCTATTGAGTTAGCAAAAAAATGGAAAAACAGCTCAATTACATAGTTTCTGAACAACAACACCAGCTAGTTTTGATCATTTTCGCACAAAAATAAATTAAAACTTATGTCAGGAAGTTGCCTTTTTGGATTTGAGAACAGCCTTGTAAAAGAAAATTTTCTGGATTGGGATTGGGGAAGATTATCCTTAAAGAATTTAAAAGAGTAGCTTAAGATATCAAATTGAACAACACAGCTTGCAAAAATTGAATGCTATTTATAGCATTTCAGTAATACCAATCAATCTTTTCTGTTAGTTGCTGAATCTAATGGCCAAAAATGTTGACTTGGACACTGGGAGTTATCACTCAGAAAACAAAATAACCAGAAGTATTTGGATATTAAAAAAAAATAATAATAATAACAACCACAGAATAATATATTATATTCATGAAATTGCATCAAATGTTTATTGATTGATTATTATATTATTAATCAAAGGATTCTTCATACGATTTGCAAGGTATCAATGTTTCACTGCGTAGAGCAGTTTACTTTGAACATAAGACATAGGTGTTACTAATAATGTTTAAATTAGAAATGATTTCAATTTTCTATATAATTGATTGTAATTATTTAATTTAAATATTTTCTGAAGTTATATTACTTACATAATAGCCAAAAATGTTTATTTTATCAACAGATATGCATCTGTATACAATAGGAAATTATATTTAAAAAAACAGACAGTTTTGCATTTTATCTAAGTCTGGTGCTGCACATTACTTGAATCTTGTAGGACAAGATATTACAAACACAAACAAAGTTAATTCAATAATGAAGCATGTTATTGAAATGAAAAATTGCAGATGAGCATGAAGATAATATTGATAACATTGTTAAAATCATTAACAACGTATACAAAGAAGTAAAACATTTATAAAATCAACTTAAGCCTATTTCCCTTGCTTTAGATAAACTTAAAAAAGAAGATGCTACTATATCTGATGCATGCGACGAATGGTTAAGATTGCTAAAAGAAAAAGATCTTGAAACTTATTCTAAAATGATACAGTCTCGATAAAAGAGCTTGTGTATAAAAAATAATTAAAACATTTGTGTTGTATCTTGGTGTTGTAATTTATGTTATGGCTTTTTTAAATTTGGTATTTGCTGGTGTTATGTTACTTATATTATGACATTTTTAACAAATGTTAACTTTGTTTTTAACATATGCTAGTAAAATATATTTGATTAGTAGTAAATAAATTGAATAGTCAATTTCAGTGGTCAAAATGGTCAAAATTGATTTTGACCAGGACGGTTAAAACCGGTTAAAACCGCTGGTTAAAACCACCATGGTTAAAACCGAGACAACCCTGATTTTTTTACTATTTGCTTTTTACAAATTCCCTTTCCCCTCTCTTTTTTTAGAAATAACGTTTGGAAAATGTTGGTATTTTGTTTTGAAAATATCATTGTTTTTGATTGGACTTAGATCAATTTTAATATTTATATGAATCTCAGAATCATTATCATTACAAAATTTTATACTATTTGCTTTTTACAAATTTCTCTTCCCCCTCCCCCATCTCTCTCGCTCTCTCTTTTTTCATAAAATAACATTTGGAGAACTTTGGTATTTTGTTTGTAAAAGCATGTTAAAAGATAGATTGAATAGATCTTTATTTTTTTATTTTATTTTTTTTTTTTAACCAAAATTTTTCTAATTTACCGATGCTTTTGAAGACAAAATAATATTTTGTATTTATCGCTAATGCTGCTTGGGGACAAGTATTATAACAAATGTTATTAAATACAAGAATATTGTTTTGAATTTTTAATATTATCTGTTAACCTTATATTAATTTTTATAATGAAATTGAATGAGTTTTTGAATATCCCTTGCATATTCTCCCTTGATCGTCTGTCATCTTTTTTGTTATGACCGACATTTTTTTTAGCGATTTTGCAACCCTGACTATTTTCAGCGGTAGAATTGATTTAAAAAAATCACTGATCCCAAGGACCAGTAAACATCAGAGTTTACTGGTCTGCAGACATCGTTACTGGACTGCTACATAAAATTATATAAGTACCTTAACCCTTTGAGTGACACCCCCCACCCCTCTCCTCCGCCGAGAATATAAACCAAACTTCCTTTCAGTTACCCAAAATTTTCGGCATAATAAAATGTAAAATTATAATTTGCTAAAAATTAAATAAATAGTACATAAACAAAAACTGAAATTATTATGTTTTTTATTTCCGTCTATTTATTTTAACTGACTAAGTATTTATGCAAATTTTATGCTTATTGTAATGTTTGGTTGCAGTTTTCTCAGGGATGGGAAAATTTACGTTTACCTGTCAAAGAGGGGGAAAAGTTACTGTTAGTTACTGGTCCTTCGGACCACTAAATTTTTTAAATTAGTGGTCCGATTGAATTTTTAGTGATCTCGGACCAGCGGACCACCAAGGATTTCGAACGCTGAAACACATACAGTACCATGACACAAAAAACTACATACGGCCGTTCCAAGGATTCTTGGATCTCCTTCTTCAGTGCGAGGGGCGCGGGGGTGAATCACAAAAATAGCCAGGGTCTATAACCGAGGGATTCTTTGACCTCATTTTAATCTTTTAATATTTTTTTTTATCACACTGAGAAAGGGGATTCAAGAATACTCTTTGAAACGGCCGTATGTGGTTTTTTGTGTCATGGTATTGTACGTATTTGTGCATTTGAACATTGTAAAAGGTTTTAGCTTATGCATTAAAACTCGCACAAGATGGTTGATTTATAGTAATAGATAACTTATAGTAATAGAAAACTTTAAATTTTATGAATATACTAATGGCCATTTACAAAATTTCATTTATTTTTTAGGTTTATTATCATTTATTTTTTAGGTCCATTACTGGAACACTTAATTAGTCAATTTCCAGTAATGGACACCCCATGTAGACATTGCTAAAAAATGCAATTTCAGTAATGTTCATACAGTATCTGTTATCTTATTAACTTAAACATATAAACGGATCATTGTATATACCCTGTATTATAAGATGCAAACATTACACGACACTTTATTGTACAGTAAGTAAATTAGTAGTGATAGGGATGCACCGAATATTCGGTATTCGGACATCTCACCGAATATTGGCGCACCGAATACTGAAAAAAACCTTGCACAACTTCTAATTTTAACTGTCGACTTATAATGATATCCAGAACAATTAAATAAATAGAATTATATTTAAATAAAAAAAATAATAATTTTACATTATTTGCTGTTTGTAAAATTAAAGTTAAGAAAATTAGTAAATTAATGTTTAAAAAAAAAAGATTTTCTTGACCACATTATCTTTATTAAAAGTTTGTTGAAAGATTTTAGGATCGCAAATTTCAGAGACTAATCTAGGATGCCATTTAAAATTTTCCTTGCTGAGTTGCCATCATTTGTATAGATTGTATTATTTATTTTTACTTTAGTCGCTTCCGGACAAATAAAGAGTATATATGACCCTGTGAAGTTTTTCTTCCAATTTTTTTCACAATTTCTCTTTGATTTTAAAATGTTTGTTTCAGAATTTAAGAAAATATTCATTTGCTTTAATTCACAGATGAAGTCATGAAATTTAAAATTTTATTAATTAAAAAAGTTTATAACTATCCTATTCTTAAGTAACTCAAAGTAGATTTTTGTTTCAGTATAAAGTTTACTTATAAAAAGCTCCTGTTTATCCAAATGTTATTTTCTGTATTAAGTATTATGTATTTTTTTAAATTAATATTTTAATGCCTTTGAAATAAAAAATTATTTGTCCAGCCGAATATTCGGTAATTCGGTTCGCCTGTAGGCCGAATATTCGACATTCGGCCAAAATCACTATTCGGTGCATCCCTATAAATTAGCAAAATAAAATAAATAAATAAAAATAAAAACATACAATCACGGGTGATTCTGTTCTAAATTTTTCGAAAATTTAAATCTTCGGTTATGAAAGTTTTAAAATATCGGCCATCCGTCTGAAAATTCAGACATAAAAAAATCCTAAATTTTGACAAATGGGAACCAAAAAAATCCATTTTATCAATACATCATGGGGAAAGTGCGAATTTTGTCAAAGCATTGCAGTGAAAAATGAAAATTCCGTCAAAGGATCACAGGGGAAAACGTGAATTTCGTCAAAGTATCGCGTGGAAAAAACGTGCTTTTCATCAAGAGATCGCTGAAAAAGAACTCAAATTTTGTAAAAGGATCACACAAAAATGCTAATATCATCAAAGGATTACAAAAAAACACTAATTTTGTCAAAGGACTGTATAAAATACCTGAATTTCATCAGAGGATGATGGATAAAAGCCTGAAGTTCATCAAATGATGATGGAAAAAAGCTTGAATTTCATCAATGGATGATGGAAGAAAGCCTGAATTTCATCAAAGCGTGACAAAAAAAAGCCTGAATTTAGTCAAAAAATTGCAAAAAAAATCGAATTTAAGCAAAAGATTGCCGGAGAAAATACGAATTTTATCAAAAAATCGCATGTAAAATGCAAATTTTGTCAAAGAATTGCATATAACATGCGATTTTCGTCAATGGATCGCATAATTAGCCCCAGAGTAGGATCCCCCGCCCTCTATTGTAACCATTGAGATAATTTGCTGTGAATTTCAAAAGATTTATTTTTACTCAGAATCACCCCTGCATACAAGTTACAGTTTACCTAGATCTCTCAAGGTTAACATCAGTTTTGCACAAGTTAGCAATTCATAAAGGTAGGATGCTTTTTAAGTTCCTAACATTTTGAAAATGCTTTGAAATTCAGGAGATTTGGTTTATCCTTACATGTAGTGTGACAATCATAATGAAAAGCTTAAAATTTTTGCTTTATCTTTTTATTGTCATAGCTATTAATATAATTGTATTTAATATTATAATTCCATCTCTTATTGTATATTAATTTTTTTATAGATTGATTCTGAATTCAAATTAATTTTTGATGAAAGGAAAGGCGACAGCTTTTGTTCAGAATTTGGAATAGTTTCAAATTCCATTATCTTACAAGGTAGGCATTGCGGAAGGTCCGCAGCTAAGGAATTTGCAAATTGGCTTGAATTAGATATGAGTACAGCTGAACCCTGCAATGAAAGTATGCAGTAAATATTTATGTGCATGTATAGTAAATTTCTAAATGTATATTCTATAGTAAATTCATTACTTTTACTAAAATAAATTTAACTGTTCTATTAACATTTTTGACAGGGTGTTTTTGTGAAATTTTGCGATTTTTTGTCCCCTAATACTTGTGAAAATAAAAGTAGCATAATAAAAAAATGATCCTTTTTTGGGGGGGTGGGGGGAGGGGGTGCATTTTCTACCTACAGACTCATTTACATTTCTATATATGAATCTTCCACAAAAAGTATGAATGTCTTGTTCAACATACACAGTTAAAAATTTAAATACATGTGAAAGGGCCGTTTTAATAGAATAGAAAATAAAGCAAATTTTATGATGTTGTCCTTGTGTAAAAAATACAATTCTGTGAATGGTTCTTTTTGTGAAATATAATTCTGTGAAGGATTCATTTTAGGAAATGGAATTCTGTGAAGGGTCCTAAAATCAGGGGTGGCAAAAAACTGTTTTGTAAAAAACCCAGATTTATATATAATTTGCTATTGCATACAACTACATATCTGTTGATAAAATAAACATTGTTGGATATTGTATCTATAAGAAATATAACTTCACTTGAAAATATTAAAAGTAAATAGTAGTCAATTAAGTAGAAAATTGAAATAAATTTCTAATTTAAACATTATCTATTAGTAACGCTATGTTGTATATTCAAAGAGTAAACTGTTCTACATAGTGAAACATTGATACCTTGAAAATCGCATGAAGAATCTTTTGATTAATAATATAATAATCCATAAATATTTGATGCTTTTTCATGAAAATATAATGTTCTGTAGTTATTATTATTTGTTTTAAATATACAAATACTTCTGGTTATTTTGTTTTCTGATGATACTCCAAGTGTCCAAGTTAAAAAATTTTACCGTTAGATTCAGCAAGTAACAAAAAAGATTGGTTGGCATTATTGAAATACTGTAACTAGCACTCAATTTTTGCAATCTGTATTATTCAACTTCATATCTTAAGTTAGTTTTTAAAATTCTTTAAGAATAATCTCCCCCAATCAAGAAAATGTTCTTTCACAACTTGACAAAATCTTAAAGATCATTGTATTTTGTTATTAACAGCTCTTAATAATCTGCATTTTTTAAATGAAAATATTTTATGCTAAATATTGAAAATTATTTATCTATTTTATCTTTTCTAATTTTGTATGTTTTAAGATACTAGGGGGCTCTGCCCCCTATGAGCTACGCCCGGCAACCCCCCCTTCCCAAATTTTGGTAAAATGCCCCTCAAAAAAGGTTTTTATTAAAAAAATTGTTTTAGGGAAAAAGTATCTAGAAATTCAGAAAGTAGACAAAATTTGCAACAAATTAGATATATGACATTATGACTTAGGATGAAGGGGAAGGGGGGATCTGCCTCGGAACATACGCGCGGTGTTGCGTGGACTATGTTGCGCAATTCCACTTAACCACTCACACGTTTACATTTGCCCTCCCATCTCCCCTCCGAACTTTCTCTAAAAGGTTTACTTAAAAATAAGTTTTTTGGGTTGTTGAATCCGAATTTTTAACTTCCACCCCAAATAGTTGTTTTTAACTTAAATTTCTTATTGTTTTAGGTGAAAAGCATAACGAAATTCAGAAACTAGACAAAATTTGCAACAAAAAGGATATATGACATTATGACGTAGGATGAACGGGGAGAAGGAGTGCTGCCTCTGAACATGCACTGCGGCGCTACATGCACTAAGTTATTACGTCCAGGCAATAGGGATTTTACCTGGCAAAATTAATACTAGTTATGGATTTCGACTCAACTTATGGTTTTTGGGTCGCTGAATCCGAATTTGTAACTTTCCACCAAAATTTCACCCGGCAACCTCCCAAAAAATTGTTTTTTTTGAAAAAATTTGGTTTTTGAGAAAAGCGCGCGGGGAATGTTCCGAGGCAGCCCCCTCTCTCCCTGTTTATCCTACGTCATAATGTCATATATCCTATTTGTTGCAAATTTTGTCTAGTTTCTGAATTTCGTAATGCTTTTCCACTAAAAAAATAAGAAATTAAAGTTAAAAACAACTATTTTGGGGGGTTTTCGGTGGGGGATTTTGGGGGTAAGTTAAAAATTCGGATTCAGCGACCCAACAAACTTAAAGTAAACCTTATAGAGAAAGTTCGTAGGGGACATGGGAGGGCGAATGTAAACGTGTGAGTGGTTAAGTGGAATTGTGCAACTTAGTCCACGCAGCACCGCGGCGCATGTTCCGAGGTAGATCCCCCCTTCCCCTTCATCCTAAGTCATAATGTCATATATCTAATTTGTTGCAAATTTTGTCTACTTTCTGAATTTCTAGATACTTTTTCCCTAAAACAATAAAAAAATTGATTTTTTAATAAACTTTTTTGGGGGGCTTTTTACCAAAATTTGGGGGTGTTGCCGGGGGAAATTTTGGTGGGTAGTTACAAATTCGGATTCAGCGACCCAAAAAACATAAGTAAGCCTATTTCCAGAACTACCATTAGTTTTGCTAGGTAAAATTCCCTATTGCCTGGACTATTATCTATTTTATCTTTTCTAATTTTGTATGTTTTAAGATAAACTTTTAGAGTACCAGACAAGACATGTTCATCAGCACATGCTATTTTTCCTTTCACATGCATGGAAACATGATCTAGACTCGTTATGTCTCATGTTGTCTGCTGAAATGAAGTGTTAAAAGTAGAAATTACTTCTATTAATAATTAAAAGCACTTAAATTACAAAAAAGAAAAAATGTTATATTAAATTTGTTCTAAAAATACCAAATGATTTTTTTGACCAAAAAAAAAAAAAAAAAAAAAAAAAAAAAAAAAAAAAAAAAAAAAAAACGGTTTCAACCGTGCCAACCCCTCCTAAAATGAACCATTTTTTTTCTTATTGACCCATATCTTATTCTAATGAAACAAAGTTTTGCTCTGTGCGCTATGACTAGAAAAAAATTACGAACTGTACATCAAGGCTGAAAATTTGAGTGAGGGTAGTCCAAGGCTCATGGGTGCAAGTCTTCCGTGGGCTGTCACCAGGACATGACATATTTGTCTTTTAAAAATTCCCTAGAGCAGTATCAAGATGAATTTTTTTTAATATTACGTATTTGCACACATTCTTAAATTTTATATACTTTAGCCTTTCAACTTCAGCTGGGGGAAAGGGGGAATCAAAAATATTTTCAGTCCTGGCACATTTTGTAACTTGGAACCATGCCAAGACCTTTTCTGATGCACCAGAGAATTTTCAATTTTTTGTTAATTAGTCAAGATATTAATTAAAAATGATAATGAACTCTCATCAAAACCTCATCTCTTATTCTGCGTCAACCAGTAATGCATGCCTAGTATCAGATTGTGCATTAGGATGAAAGGAAGATCCAAACATGCATTTTACTTTGTGTTTTTTCACAGTTTTGTACGGATGGAGCTGATGTGAAAAAAAAACACACATTTCTTTATCAACTAGATATCAGTATTTTTGTTTTCGAATTTTTGTTATGGGATCTATAACTCTCATATTTATATTATAACTACAGAATATCTTAAACAATTCAGACAAGAACTAGTGAAATAAACCAAGTGAAAAAATGTCTTCTTAAAAGTAGTTTTATCACTAAAAATAAATATTTTTTCAAGAATTTTTTCATTTAAAAATATAAATTCAGACAAAATAGAGTCAAATATATAAAATCATAATTTTGAGGTTTATTTAATGTTATCATATGCCTGGGCAATGGCAGTTCAGCTAGTAGGTGTTATTTTTAAGATTATGATTTCAGAGAAATCTAAAGTTTGGTATTTACAAAGTTTTTTCCTCTTTCAGAAATTTTTTGTGCATTAATTTTACTCCCAATGTTACTTTACCAAGGAGTATTTAGAAAATCTGGTTCCAAAAATTCTAAGCACATAATAATAAAACCCACTGGGACCCAGTCTCTTGATCATTTCATCCAATTTCTGTCTGTATGTATCCTTCTATTGTATAATTTACATAATCACATAGCCAGAGAGATGGCTGAAGCACCCCCGAAAGTTTAAAAAATCTTTCTCTAATTATGATAGATATAATGATGATAGATCTCTATTGATAATAAAATATCCGCTGGTAACTAATTTTTAATTCTGTCTTGCACCACTTTCTCAAACCAAAATATTTTCACATATACACTACCTGACATTGAAAATGCAACACCAGGAAAGAGTGGCCAGAAAATGATGAAACTCGACAAACAGAGAGAGACAGCAACGGACAGTAGTTGAATTGAACAATATTTCGAAAATATAGCCATAATACAAAGCGAGAATAGCATCAGCTCAGTAGGATGTAGGACCACCGTGGATAACGATACACGAAGCAACACGTCTAGGTACAGAGTCAATGAGAGTACTACAATGGTTCTGGTCGATATGGGAACATTCAGGGTGTCTTGAACACACTGCAAAGTGGAGGTAGAGGTGGCTTGCGGGTTCACTACTGCTTTTCGGGGGAAGCGTCTATCCACATGTGCTGACGTCACTCTGGCTGCACTAGCACCCTTCAAACTTTCCACATTTCCTCGTTCCAACCACCTTCGCCACAGCGGTGCACTGTGGATGCATACAGATGTGTCTCAGCTGCGAATATGACATATGGACCAACCTGTCCGTCTCAGTCCAATCACCATGCCCTTCGTAAAATCGTCTGTCTGCTGTAAATGTCTCCGTTGACAGTGGCCTGGCATTCTCTGCTAATACACGCGTCCTGGGAGACAAGAACAAAATTTCTACGATGCTTTCCCTAGCAGAAGTAAAGCTACGAATACTGCCCATTTTGCAGGTTCCTTCCGTTATATCTTATTCAACATGCACTGGAGAGCTGCGCATTTCATATCGTTTAAATAACTCTATCACATGCATCTATCCTGAAATTTGAATAAATATCTGTCCTCTCCTACTTCTTGGTGTTGCATGTTCAATGTCACATAGTGTACTTTGACAATGTGTGCAAGTGAAATGTACTAAAAAGTTTTATCTTTTAAAATAGTGATACGAATAGAATATAAAAATAGTCACCAGTACGTTTTCTGTCTTTTTGATCATAAAATAAAATTTCACTTAAAAAAAAAAAAAAAAATAGAATTTTTGACATGGGTATCAAGTATACTATAAGGAGGAATACACCTTAGTTTAAGCCTTGTTTATTTTTTTATTCACACTTTAAAGTGTGCAAATTATTGCTATCATATCAGAAAAAATTCCAAGATTGAGCCCCCTCCGAAGGAAAATCCTGGTTATGGGTCTGCCAATAACTCTTGTGATTGTTGATTTACATTAAAATATTAGTTGTATTATTATAAATATCAAGTATTGTATTTTTGTGAGGTTTATATGATAACAACAGTAGGATAATTATCACGTTTTTGTTTTTAAAACTATTCAATTAAAAAAATATTTTGTAATGAATTCTAAAATTACTACATAAATGTTACCCCACAAAAATGTAACACTTCTCATTATTTATTTATTTTTGAATTTAGTTTGTAAGTGCTGATAATTCTGTATTTACATCCAAATCTTGTGAAAGATATATGCTATTGGATTATTGCAGCAAGATTGCTATTGAAAATTAAGTGTGTAGTATTTATGCATGGGATACAGTACTTACAGGAGCTCACAAAAAGAGTTCATTACACGACACAAAGTTCTTACAATCTGTATATATTTCTGAAGTGCCCTAAATCATGCTGCTTTTGTAAATTGTTCACAGGGTGACAACAATCAAGAAATTATTGCACTTATTTTTAAAATGTTTTTCTTTTGTTTATAGGTAGTGCCAAGGCATCGAAAAGTTTATGAAAGAAGACAGACTATTGGGTGGAGACTGTAAACAACCGCTTGTATTAGCTATTGGGAAGTTAAACCCTGTACAAACATTAATTTTTGAAAACCATTGTATAAAAACAAGTAGTATGTTAAAAGCAGTTGATTTATGCTTTAAGATAACATATTTTAAACTTGGAATTTTCTCCTTACTGTAGTAATGTATGGAATTTTCTAAATGTCTGTTTTTATAAATGTGATGCACAAAATGAAATGGCATCTTGTATCAGGGAACTGAAAGAACGGATTTTTTTAAGTGTGTAAATATCATATTTTTACTTTGCATTGTACCAGTATGAAACTTTTCATCCTAGTTATCCTTTTTTTATTATTATAGATATCAACTGAATGTCATAATATTTTAATCTAATGTAAATTTTATTTCATTTGAGATAGTCATTTGTTTGGGGCTGGTGTAGGAAAGCCTTTCATCTCCTTACTGTAGTAATGTATGAAACTTTCTCAATGCCTGTTTTATACTAAATGTGATGCACAAAAAACAAAATGAAGTGACATCCTATATCAGTGAACTAAAAAGGACTATTAATATAATATTTTAATCTTAATGTAAATTGTCATTTGAGAAATAAATATTCTCATAGGGAGTTGGGAGAGGGACTTTAATATTTCTGCACTTGTTTTTAGACTGAATTAAAAGAACATTTAAATTCTGTTTTTTTCTTATATTTTATCAGCTACAATTTGTATTTAAAAATTTGCAGCCATGTTTTGCTCACTTTGCAAAAAAAAATTTCAAAATCCACATGATCTTTGCCGTCACATTCGAAATTATCATAAGACATGTATACTTAAGCGGTATGTGTGTTATGATGAAAGCTGTAGACAAGCATTTATGAAGTTGTTTAACTATGAGAGACATCTGAAAAGATTTCATGCTAGTGACGTAGAAATAGACATTTCAGAAAGTCGTAATTTTTCAAATCAGCCGATAAATAGTAAAGATGGTGATTTGTCTTCTGATGATTTACCCTCAAATTGATATTTTCAAATCAATTTTTTGGGTGATTCAGAAATATGTAAACATGAACAATTTCAAAAGGATATTTTGCAATATTGCAGTGAAACATGTAGCAAAAGCAGTGTACTACTGTTCTAGTATTATCTCATCTATCAATAGTACTTCATCTTTTCTGTACAATACTGTAAATTATTTAAAATCAGAAACAGTGAATTTTTTAACTGAAAATGGAATGAAATGTGAAAAAAACACAAAATCACTGATGGCAACATTTGATTTTGCTGCTTCTTCATTGTCTACATTTTATTCAAAACATAAAATAGTCAATGCCATTAAAGCAAGTGGTCGCTATGTTGAGCCAAAGGAGATTGCTTTAGGTACACGATATGAACAAAAGTTTATAGATGGCTACCTCACCAAATTCTTAAAAATGACACATGCCAATACATAAGTATAGTAGACACAATGAAAAAAATTATTTCTATTGATGGATTTTTGCATATTTTCAAAACATACAAACAAAACAAAAGTCTTAGAAATGCAACCCTTTGTAGTATCCAAGATGGATTTTATTATTATTCCAATGCAATTTTAAGCTCTGTGGATACAATAGTAATCGAGTTGTATATAGATGATGTGGAGCTTACAAAATCCATTGGGGTCACATACCGGTGTACATAAATTGGGATTCGTATATTTTAAAATTAAAGATTTGCCTGTGCACCTTCAATCTTTGTTAGATTCAATATTTATAACTAACATACACTATTCTCTTGATGTCGAAAAATATGGTTATCGGACAATACTAGATAGACTTGTTCATGATTTGAAAAAGCTTTCAGATGAAGGTATAGAATTTCAGGGAAATATATACAAAGTTGTAATTTGGCAAGTGGTAGGTGATAATTTAGGGTTGAATAAACTGCTGGGGTTTGTTGAGAGCTTTACTGCTATTTTTTGTTGTAGATTTTGTCTAGCAAAAAAATATATTTTGTATAAAAATATAAAGGAAGATATTAGTTTACTACGTAATAAAACTGAGCATGACATGCATGTTAATAAAGTGTCTTCTGGTGACATAACAGTATCAGAATGTGGTGTTAAAACTCCTTGCTGCCTAAATGATTTAAGTTATTGGCATGTGACAAATAATTTGATTGTAGATGTAATGCACGATCTTTTTGAAGGTTGGTGTGCTAGTGAAACCTTCTTAATAGTACATCAGTTTGTTTTTAAAGCCAAAATTTTCACTTAGTCTTTTAAATGATAGGATAATAAATTTTAATTATGGTAAATATGAATCAAGTTCTAAACCAGTGTCAATAAACAGAGAAAAACTTTTAAATCTTGATGGTTCTAATGGGCAAAGTGCATCTCAAATGTGGACCTTGATTCGAAACATACCCTTATTAATTGGTGACAAAATTTCTGAAGATAACGAATTTTGGCAGTTATTTAATCTTATGTTGAAATTAATTGATACTATTATGGCTCCAGACATTACCTGAAACTTTTAAATTAGCAGAAAATATAGCAGATCATCACAAACTTTTTTTAGAGCTTTTTCCAGATAAACATTTATCACCAAAAATGCATTTTGCAGTACACTATCCTAGGATCATAAGGCAGCTAGGGCCTCCAGTTATGTATTGGAGCATGCGATATGTAAGCAAACATTATCCTTCAAAAAGATGTGCATCAGCTAGCAAAAATTTTGTAAATGTTGCTAAAACAGTAGCCATACGCCATCAGTTATAAATTGCACATACTTTACATGAGAAATATTTTAAATGCAATGCAATATCAAATGTGTTGGAAACAACATATGGAAAAATGCATAGTTAAAAGGAACATAATTTGAAACTTGAAGTAAACGGTTTGAGTGACAATTCGGAAGTAATGCAGTGTAATGGTTTTCGTTATAATGGCACAACATATTAAAAAAATATGGTTGTGTTTGTTTCTTGCATTGATGAGTTACCTATTTTTGGTAAAATAAAAAAAAAATGTTTGTCCTTAATAATAATGCATTTTTAATTTGTGATTTGTTTGAGTTTTTAGGTTTTGACAGCCATTTTCACTGATATGTTGTAAGTTCTACTGGTGCTGTTAATCTAATAAACATAAAAGATTTATTTAACTATGTTCCATTGCATATAAGAAACTCATATGATTTAAATGACAAATCAGTGTATGTTACACTGCGGTATAATCCATGCTGTACAAATGAAAAATTTGAAATAATTTAAAAGATTGCTTGTTTTTTAAATAAATTTATATTTAGTTTTCTTTTGTTTTGTTCTTTTTGTTAAAATTATGAATATCAGGAAACTATTGTTGTAAATCTTCAGTATTTAATTGAAATAGTTTTATGGATCAGTGGTGAGGTAAAATTTAGTACTAATTGTTTTCTTTATATTTGTAGTACAGTCAGTTTTATGTTTCTAGTTGGCCAAAAATTTGTTAATTTGTATGGGGTTGTATCATATGTTTTGTGGTAAGGGATTTTTTATATTGTACAATACAAAGCAGCAGTAAAACACCTATTTTAATAGCTGATTGGCTTTCATTATTTTTCATAATTTGAAATAATAACCATAGAATGTATTGTCCAAAGTTGTTAAATTTGGCAAAAAAATCTAACTTAAACTGTTGTGTAATTAAAATATAACATTTAAAAGGAAAATTTTGAAAAGACTTTTGCATTTTATGTAAATATTATTATGGTTGCATCCAGCTGTTTTTTCTATGGGCAGCAAACTCTAATCTTGTCCATTTTATTTATCTATTTGCCATACTTCATATACTTTTCTTAATGTCTCTGCTTTCACAGTCTTTTCTCAACTCTCTTGCATCAATGCACTTTTTTAGGTAAAGGAATCAACAAAGAAAGTTTTACATTGTTGAAAGGTTCAACAATAGCAATAACATTATAATAAAATTCCAGCATCTTTTCGTTTCAATGACCATCTTGGTCTATTTGAAAATTTTCTGGTTTAGACATAAATTTTGACACCATTTCAAATCCCAAAAGCGTTCTTTCCGGTTTGGAAATAGAAACATGTGATGTTTTACCATAGCTAATAATGTATCTGATATTATACCTGCCCAGATAATGCTGAATGTGTCTGCTCTTTTACTGCAAATACATCTGAACCACTTCCTTCACTTAGGTGTTCTGCTTATCTCTCTACGTATAACTTTATAAAAAAGATTTATATTAAGGAGATTAGGTTAAGAAGTTAGCAGGCATTTATCTAAAACTAATTGAAGGGGATCCAGCTATATATTAGGTAAATACAAAGTTTTGGCAGCTTTGTAACAGTTTCGTATTCAAAAGTATGATTGTATGGCAATGTGCATGTATATTTGTCTGAATTTTTACCTGCATCTGTGTTTTAATAGGTTATTATTGAACAAAAGATCCATATAAAAAAGGACTAGCTGGCTTCGCTGGCTAGTGGGGCCCCAGAACCTCTAGCGAAAAACTAACCTCAAACCAAACAAAACTGTCTCGTCTCCCTGCTGTGGTAAGCCCCTCATTACATAAAAAAATTTCCTAAAATCTGACCTGGGGCCGAATGAATCTCTGACTCGTTTCCCTTTTGCCGATGGAACCATATTTAATCATAAATTGTTTATGATAATTAACGGTTTTAATTTCCACACGAGTTTATGCATATATAATCATATTACATTGCCTGTAAGCCAGATTTTTATGTTGATGGATCTCCCTCCCAACTCCAAAGTCAAGTTTAATGTTTTTTTAATTAAGATTCTTTAATTTACTTTCAAAATTTTGAATGTTATCTTGCAACTTTTATCTCCTGAAACAATTTAGTAGCTTTTTGCTAGAATCCACATTAGTCAGAGATAATGGTAGCATATGAGACTAATACAAAACTACTCTGCAATAAATTGTTTACTTTTTATGTTTATCATTTTATTTAAACTTGAATTGTTATTCAGCCTCAAACTTTCAATCACTATTCCCACTCTTCTTGAGGGCTGATATATCTCTCACCGGGATGAATGTATCTTCTTTCCCTCATTTCTGGCTTATGTGCTTCTCTCTCTAGTGGACATACAGTACCGCCTTCCGTTCCACTGTAATTTTGGAAATACAGTAAATGAAACCGAACATTACAGATTGGACGGAAGGTGGTACTGCATGCTTACCGGACAGAGAAGCCCACAAACGAGAAAGGGGGGAAAGCAGACATACGCCACGCCTGCAAGGAATATAACAGCCCCCAAGAAGACAGGGAATAGCCATCGAAAGCACCTGACTGAATAAGAACAAAAGTAAAAAATCAAATAATAATAGATTTGAATTTGACCTGTAATGAATAAATGTCATAACAAATAATTTGGTTTCAATACTTTCTGCTATATTTTGAGTTTTGTAGTATTTAAAGCACTTGGCAATTTTGTACTAACTGTTTTACATATATATAGAGAGAGAGATTAAGTTTCTATTTTTGTACTGATGCTTTGTGTTTTATCGATTGTAAAAATACTTGTTAGATTTAAAATAAACAATTTTGATATTACTTTAGTTTTATTTTTATGTTTATTAATTATAATGGGCATAATGAGTTTCTAGTAACTTTAAGGTATAGCAGAAGAACGTGTAGTAATCTTTTTGAAAAAAGAAAGGCTCTTTTCATGTATAAAAGTTAGAGCCTCGTGTAATTTTAAGTTTACAATTGAGTGATTTTTAAGCAAATATCATAAACTGCTCAATTAGAAAATTTATAAAAAATATGTATAGTCAGTAGCAGAAGCTTTGCTTAAAAATTATTTAAGACTGTTCTCAAATCCAAAGGGCCAACTTTCTGACATAAGTTTTAATTCATTTTTGTTCGCAAACGCATGAAACTAGCAGGTGTTGTTATTCAGAAACTATGTGATCAAACTGTTTTTTTCCGTTTTCTTGTAAACGCAATAGATCTTTCAGAAAATACTGTCAAAGTTGGCATTTAGAACTGAACTTCCGAACGAAAGAAGAAAATCCAGTCAGTAAATGGAGAAAAATGCCGTATCACGTGATCAAAATCTCTTATAACTCAATAGGTAACTGGTTGATCAAAAAATGGAAAACACAGTTCGATTCCAAATCGCTTCCATGGTGAGGCTTTCCAATTTTATATCTTTCCGTTAAAAAATGAATTTGTAAATGTGTCAAAACGTTTTGTGCTCGTTGAGCAGAGCAGTTGAGAATAGCCTTAACTTCCCATTGCTTTTAGCTGTGACTATTTATTAAAAAAACACAGAAGCAATAAACAAGAATTGGCTTTGGCACATACCATAAAAATGTTTGAAATCAAACATATTACAAAAGAAAGCAATGATTTCATAGTACAGTAGACTCATTCAAATTCGCACATAATCGCAGATGTACACAATAAAACTTTTTCAGATGGAGGGTCAAAATGACAAAAAATTTTAGTTTTATATCATTCCGTATGTATTTTAATATGTAATTCTCGATATGACTGAACTCATGGTTTTTCATGAAGGAAGCATAAATTTATTTCTGAAAAAAAAAATCAAGATTTTGCTTATATCAATGGTAATCACAATCTTTTTAGCAAATATGTTTATGTAATAATCGAGCTTTTCTGTTATTAAGTCTGGCTAAACCTGAAGCAAAACTTCCTTTTTTCATGATTTTGATATAAATTAATTGGGTACCTTTAAGAGGAAAGTTTCTTTGAATAATTCAAGGAAAATGTACCTCATCTTGATTATGGATATTTAATTGTACATCATTTACTTGACCTTTACTTTTAATCATTTTAAAAATTATCTTGATTTTTATTATTTTAGTTTATTACTTTGCTTAATTATTTTACTATATTGCAAGCATTCATTATAATTTTGATTGCATTATTACATTCAAATTACATTTTAAAAAAAGTAAACAAATCAATGACCAGAAATCCACACAACCTCTGGTGCCAAGCTGTGCGGATTTGAGAGAGTCTACTGTATTTGGTTTCTTTTTTTTTCAGTTTAGTAATTTAGAAGTGTCAATTCAAAAGGATTGATGATTGTATTTGAGGAAATATTCACTTTGAATTTTTCTGACAAGTTATAATAATGGGTGCTGGTCCATTTTCAGTCAATATATGTAAAATGCAGAAGTGCATTTTCAAATTAATCTCTAGGGTGAAAGTGATATTAAAGACAATTATGATATAATTTAATGAGTACATTTTTTCTGAAATATAAAATTTTGAACATGTTACATGAAATCATTAGCGGATTTGGATAAATCCTACATTATATGAAAGACTGTCAAAATGAATAGACTGCAAGGACAGTGATGTGAATGGACTCTTTGAATGTCCCAGGGACCCAACCATTTTTTAAATGTGGGTGTAATTTCAAATAAAAACTAAATATTTATTTATATAAATATAATAAACATTTCTAAAATTAAGATTCAGACTTCTTTGACTTCAGGACTTCTTTGAAACTTAAATGATTTGAATTTACAACTGGTTTTTAAATTATTTTTCAAAAGCATTTTTGTTATGCAAATCAGTCATTCACATCATATGTATACAAAAAAAAAAAAAAAAAAAAAAAAAAAATTCAACATTAGATTTTAGAAATCTGCAAAATAAATATATTTTAATAAAAATTTTCAGAGCATATTTTTTTTTTTTGGAGAAAAAAGATGAGATTGCTCTTATGAAAACTTTTAAAATTAACACATCCCGTCAGATGCGTTTTTGTGTTCTGTTTGTGCTCCATCATCAACTTATAAGTGTTTGATTTAGTGTAGTGTATTTCTGACATCTGCACTGATGAAGTAAACCACAAATGAAAGAAACCATAGTACTAAAGATTTACATAATTGATAAAACTCATTACTAAATTATTCTTGCTGGACCAATAAAACTGTATCACACATCACATTTTTTTCAACTTTCACATATAAACTGATGGACGACCAATGTGTATGCTGAGGTATAGAGAAATTGCTAATTTTCTAAACAACTTGCTATAGAAAAACTGGCGCTTTTATTAAAACAAGCATGCATTTGAAGCTTTATGTACAGTTGGTCAAAAAAAAAAAAAAAATCTAATTTGAATAAAAAATATCATAGAGAAATGAAACTGGTATCAATCAACATGGATTGTCTATTTCAATTTAACCTATTAAAACTTTCCTTAGGGTTTCATCTACATGATAAGGTGAACACAAATTTTTAATTTTTTCAATGTAAACCTCCAAATTTGACCACAAATTTTTAATTTTTTCAATGTAAACCTCCAAATTTGACAATGCAGTTAGAAAGAACACACTCAACTACCCGAAGTACTATTTTAAGAGACGTTTCTACAATTGAAGATTTATTAGAGGTAGGAATTATAAGTAACACGAATTTTATAAACACTTTTTTAAGAGAAAAATCTTTCACTCTGAGAACTCATTAGTCCTATGTCTACTAACTCTTGGACTAATTGTGAAATGTCTTAAAAATTTGTAATTGGGCTAAATTGAGTTGTTTTCTTTCCGATTGTTATCAAATTGGGGGGGGGTTATATTAAAAATATAAAGTTACTGTTCATTTTAATATGTAGATGACCCCTTGATTAAAAATTTTAAAGTCTTAAAATTGAAGTAGACAGCAATTTTATTTCACTTCTATAATTTGTATTAGAGTTAATACGGTTTATTTATTTATTTTTTTTGACCGACTGATACATTTTTTATAAAATAGTTTCAATATATTTACAGGCTTCAAATATATGCTCATTTTATTAAGTGAACCAGTTTTCTCTTAGGAGGCGTGCAGGATTGGTAATTATTTTATATCTCGCCAATGCACCTTAAACCTAAAAATACATGTAAATTTTGAGTATTTTCATGCTCAAAAATGAGCATATAGAGGTCAGTTCATACTCATTTTTGAAACATAGACATGCTCAAAAATGAGCACATAGAGGTCAGTTCGTACTCATTTTTGAAACATGGGCGTGCTCAAAAATGAGCACATACAGATCAGTTCATACTCATTTTTGAAACATGGACGTACTCAAAAATGAGCACATGGAGGTCAGTTCATACTCATTTTTGAAACATAGACATGCTCAAAAATGAGCACATACAGATCAGTTCATACTCATTTTTGAAACATGGACGTACTCAAAAATGAGCACATGGAGGTCAGTTCATACTCATTTTTGAAACATGGACGTACTCAAAAATGAGCACATGGAGGTCAGTTCATACTCATTTTTGAAACATGGACGTACTCAAAAATGAGCACATACAGATCAGTTCATACTCATTTTTGAAACATGGACATACTCAAAAATGAGCACATACAGATCAGTTCATACTCATTTTTGAAACATGGACATACTCAAAAATGAGCACATAGAGGTCAGTTCATACTCATTTTTGAAACATGGACATACTCAAAAATGAGCACATAGAGGTCAGTTCATACTCATTTTTGAAACATGGACATACTCAAAAATGAGCACATAGTGGTCAGTTCATACTCATTTTTGAAACATTGGCATACTCAAAAATGAGCACATGATGTTTCATTATTAAGTGTGTGCATGTTTTCAGAAATGAGTATATACATGTTTCAAACTTGAGTAATTTTGTTTCGGAGCCATTTTGACGATGCGGCATACTCAGATTTGAGTATTTTTTACTCATTTTTGAAAACGTCGTTTTTAGAGTGTAGTTGGGTATTAGCGTCCGAAAATAATTCGCTAAGCCCAATAAAGATCTGACCCCCTTTTTCGATTTTGGTCTGACTAAATTTTTCACTTTTTCAATATTCTTTTGTGATGGAGAATATTCCATTTGATTCACCCTAAATCCTAGGAATTCTATTTCTGCTTTGCAAATTTGCATTTTTGAAGGTTCGATTGTCATGTTGTGATTTATTAATACCTGTAGAACTTCTTCTAAGGTTTTCGTCATCTCTGCTATTGTGTTTGCAGATATCAACACATCATCAATGTACACTGAGAAAAATGACGCTTTCAAATCTGAGTAAATCGATGTTTTCATTTTATTTTGAAACTTTTTGTTTCAAATATGAAAACCCAATGCTTTCAATTTTGAAATACCAGCCATACTCAGTTTCAAACAAAATTACTTTTTATTCGTTAAATGGGGTAAATTTCACCAAGGTAGTTCAATTTATTAACATTAATCACTATTTCTTATGATTTCGAATGAAGCGCTCCTGTCAGTAATATTTTATTACATGAAACGTGGCGAACTACATTTTTATTGTGTCCGCGGAAGAACATTTAAAAACCGTCGTAAGGTGAGATCGCAGAAGCGGAAGCGTAGAGGTTTTTTTGTTGTTGTTGTTGCTGCTCTACTCAAGGTTGCAAATGGACGATCACGTTAACGAAAGACTTCGGCAGTGGAATTTGGAAGAATTCGTCGACAATTTTGAAAGTAAGTTCATTCATTTTGTTGTTGTCGAAATTTTTTCCCATATTTTTATTGTTTTCACAATTTCTGTAAGTTGTCTTAAGATTAGGGTTAGCTATACACGATGTTTCACATTCGGCATTTTGATGATTGTAACATTAATGTTTTTGTCTTCATTTGTTCTTTCTGTTATTTTCACTACTAATTTTGATATATAATGCTTTATTTTTCATATAAAAATGATAATTTCAATCGTTAGACTATGAAACCCACGTAATCAACTTAATGTTTATTTGGCGCTTAAATTTTCACTTCGTTTATGAAATCCAATTTTTATTTAGATTCCCCGCCCCCTTCCCTCTTAAAGTTAGTTGCAACATTTGTTAAAAGCAGTAAATGAAACAAACAAGATTTTCCCTTTATGATTTGAAATTCAGTATTCTGTTTTTATATTGATAGCATATTATGAAGTTTAAAATAATGTGCATTACGATTTTTATATAAATACGTTTAATAGAATGAAAATAAGAGAATTTTTTTCTCATATTTAGTTATTCTCCGAAAATAACCGTACCCATAGAGTTTAATCTCACAAATATTCTGTATTCTTTTGTATTTATCTCAGCCAAATAATGAATTATTCTAGTTCTTAATCTTCCTTATTAATGAATTAAAATAAATATTAATGTTATAAATAGAGATGCACCGAATATTCGGTATCTATTCGGTATTCGGCCATGTTACCGAATATTCGGTTTGGCCGATTATCAAGCTATTCGGTATGCCGAATATCGAAGTATTCGGCTAAAAAAACTTTTTAAACATTTTATTAAAAACCGTATACAACTTCTAAGTTTAAGAGTCAACTTAAAAAGATATTCAGAATAATTAGAAACAGAATCATATTTAAATAAAAGAGAATGATTTTACATTATTTATTTGCTGTTTGTTAAGTATTATTTAAGAAAATTAACCAATCACAAGGATTTTCATAGGAATTAATTATGTACAGATGCAAGTTTCTGAATATTTTCCCGTAAATAATCTGTTTCTTTCTAAGATTTTCAGAACAACGTTTACAATCTCTGAAAAGGATTTCCCACTCCAGACACTGATGTAGAATGCATTAAAAAACTTCCTTGCTTAATCAAAGGGAGTAGAACAGTTATTCTTGTTAAGTTGCCACCATATAAAATTTGAATACATTGTATTATTTATTTACTTTTACTTTAGTCTCTTCCTGACCAACAAATAATATATGATCCTGCACAATATTTTCACAATTTCTCTTTGATTTTAAAATGTTTCTTTTAGAATTTAAGAAAATTTTATTCATCTGTTTTAATTCTCAGAAGAAGCCGTGAAATTTAAAATTTTACTAATTAAAAAAGGTTTATAACTATCCTCTTCTTGAATAACTCAAAACAGATTTTTTTCAGCATAAAGTTTACGGTACTTTTCGGTTAGCTGGGCGCCAGTGTTATATATATATATATATATATATACATACATACATGTATATATACATTATATATCTATGCATATGTTTTATATATACACACACATAGTATATATGTATATAAATATGTATGTATACATATTTATGTATACATAATACTGCCGGCCAGCTAACCGAAAAGTACCAAGTTTACTTGAAAAAAGCTCTTTATTAAAATAAAAGTTTCTGTTTTAAATATTATCTAAAATTGTTTTAAAATTTAACATTTTAATGGCTATAAACTTTGAAATATAAAAGTATTCGATGAGCCAAATATTCGGTATTCACTTCACATGTAGGCCGAATATTCGGTGCATCCCTAGGCACCAAAAAAAAAATTGCTGATAAAAAGCTTCGAAATTGATTTGATTCTGTACTGTTGCACATGTTTTCATACGTACTGGAAATTATTAAGTGTATAAATGTATGCATGTTGTTTCTGTAAGATATTTTAATACCATATAACATTTGACTTTAGCATTTGTCATGTATTTAATTTCTTCCTGATTGAATAATATGTAGGGTAGATGTGCCAGTAGTAGACACGCTTTAATGTTTTTGGTTTATAAAAAAAATAACCAATAAACTTTTAGCATTATTTTGTTTTTTCAAAACTCCCTCTTGCATGTTTTATAATCTGGATTATTATTGACACCCTTAATCAAATCAATCATTAAACAGAAAATAATGTTTCAAAGTTTATGCAGTTTTTCAGTGAAAATCTTAATGAAGATTCTATGAGCCGGCTTCATTTAATAAATTTATATATTCTTCAATTTTTTTGAAATATTTGAATATTTTTAATGGAGTAGTAATAGAAAATAGATAAGCTAAAACCTTTTAAAATCTCCAAATGCACAAACACAGCGGTAGAAATGATTAAAAAAAGTCACTGGTCCCAAGGACCAGTAAACATCAGAGTTTACTGGTCCGCAGACATCATCACTGGCCCTCTACATAAAATTATATTAAGTACCTTTAACACTTTGAGTGACCCCCCCCCCCCTCTCCTCCTCCGAGAATATAAACCAAACTTCCTTTCAGTTACCCAAAATTTTCGGCATAATAAATTGTAAAATTATAATTTGCTAAAATTTAAATAAGTAGTACATTAACAAAAACTGAAATTATTAATTATGTATTTTATTTCCGTTTATTTATTTTAACTGGCTAAGTTTTTATGCTTATTGTAATGTTTGGTTGCGGTTTTTGTCAGGGATGGGAAAATTTAAGTTTACCTGTCAGAGAGGGAAAAAAGTTACTTGCTTCATCGGAATGTTAAAAGACATATTGAATAGATTTTTTTTTTTTTTTTAACCGAAATTTTTCTAATTTACCAATGTTTTTGAAGACAAAATAATATTTTGTATTTATCGCTAATGCTGCTTGGGGACAAGCATTAACAAATGTTATTAAATACAAGAATATTGTTTTGAATTTTTGCTTTATGGGCATGCAGTGCTCATACATGCAGTATTTTTTACTTACTGCCACATGCATGCACAATTTTTTTTTATTTTTTTCAGGGTCAAAATTGATTTTGACCAGGACACTGGATAAAAGTGGTTTTAACCGTCCAAAATTGGTCAAAAGTGGTCAGAAATGGTCAAAACTGTTAAAAATGGTCTTAATTTTAATAATTATTTTTTCTTTGCAATTAAAAGTAACTTAATAAGTAATAAAAGTAATAGGCAGTTAAAAAAATAATACACTGATAAGTTAAGGAGGCTCATTAGTAAAATATGCTTATGCAATACAATAAGAAAGCTAGATCCATAATTGCCCTATCATTGTTAATAGTGTATCAACAGGGAAAAAAAATCGTTCTTCCTTTCAGCTGTTGATACAGGAGCATCTAAGAAATCTGCCCAGTATTGTTTAAAACTAGCAGCTGATGCTAAAGAAGAGGTAGAAACAGGGTTGGCACGGTTTAAACCAAGTGGTTTTAACCATGGTTTAAACCACGGTTTAAACCAATTGGTTTTTTTGTCAAAAAAACCATTTGGTTTTTTTAGAAAAAGTCTAATATAATATTTTCTCTTGTTTGTAATTTAATTGTTTTAAATTATAGATAGAAGTAATTTCTACTTTTAACACTTCATCTCAGCAGTCAACATGAGACATAATGAGCCTAGGTCATGTTTCTATGCATGTAGAAGGAAAATTAGCATGTGCTGATGAACATATCTGGTACTCTAAAGATTTTCCTTAAAACATGTGAAATTAGAAAAGATAAAATAGATAAATATTATTCAATATTTAGCATAAAATATTTTCATTTTAAAAATGCAGATTATTTACAGCAGTTAATAACAAAATACAATGATCTTTAAGATTTTGGTTAAGGCTGTTCTTAACTGCTCTGCTCAACAAGCGCAAAACGTTTTGACATATTTACAAATTCATTTTTTAACGGAAAGGTATAAAATTGGAAAGCCTGGCCACAGAAGCGATTTGGAATTGAACTGTTTTTTCCATCTTTTGATCAATCGATTACCTATTGAGTTATCAGCAAATTCGATCACGTGACAAACCCGTTTTTCGCCTGCTCTTGAGAGCTTTTTCTCCCTTTGCGAAGAAATTCAGTTCAAAACGCCCACTTTGACTATTTTTTGAAAGATCTATTGAGTTAGCAAAAAAATGGAAAAACAGCTCAATTACATAGTTTCTGAACAACAACACCAGCTAGTTTTGATCATTTTCGCACAAAAATAAATTAAAACTTATGTCAGGAAGTTGCCTTTTTGGATTTGAGAACAGCCTTGTAAAAGAAAATTTTCTGGATTGGGATTGGGGAAGATTATCCTTAAAGAATTTAAAAGAGTAGCTTAAGATATCAAATTGAACAACACAGCTTGCAAAAATTGAATGCTATTTATAGCATTTCAGTAATACCAATCAATCTTTTCTGTTAGTTGCTGAATCTAATGGCCAAAAATGTTGACTTGGACACTGGGAGTTATCACTCAGAAAACAAAATAACCAGAAGTATTTGGATATTAAAAAAAAATAATAATAATAACAACCACAGAATAATATATTATATTCATGAAATTGCATCAAATGTTTATTGATTGATTATTATATTATTAATCAAAGGATTCTTCATACGATTTGCAAGGTATCAATGTTTCACTGCGTAGAGCAGTTTACTTTGAACATAAGACATAGGTGTTACTAATAATGTTTAAATTAGAAATGATTTCAATTTTCTATATAATTGATTGTAATTATTTAATTTAAATATTTTCTGAAGTTATATTACTTACATAATAGCCAAAAATGTTTATTTTATCAACAGATATGCATCTGTATACAATAGGAAATTATATTTAAAAAAACAGACAGTTTTGCATTTTATCTAAGTCTGGTGCTGCACATTACTTGAATCTTGTAGGACAAGATATTACAAACACAAACAAAGTTAATTCAATAATGAAGCATGTTATTGAAATGAAAAATTGCAGATGAGCATGAAGATAATATTGATAACATTGTTAAAATCATTAACAACGTATACAAAGAAGTAAAACATTTATAAAATCAACTTAAGCCTATTTCCCTTGCTTTAGATAAACTTAAAAAAGAAGATGCTACTATATCTGATGCATGCGACGAATGGTTAAGATTGCTAAAAGAAAAAGATCTTGAAACTTATTCTAAAATGATACAGTCTCGATAAAAGAGCTTGTGTATAAAAAATAATTAAAACATTTGTGTTGTATCTTGGTGTTGTAATTTATGTTATGGCTTTTTTAAATTTGGTATTTGCTGGTGTTATGTTACTTATATTATGACATTTTTAACAAATGTTAACTTTGTTTTTAACATATGCTAGTAAAATATATTTGATTAGTAGTAAATAAATTGAATAGTCAATTTCAGTGGTCAAAATGGTCAAAATTGATTTTGACCAGGACGGTTAAAACCGGTTAAAACCGCTGGTTAAAACCACCATGGTTAAAACCGAGACAACCCTGATTTTTTTACTATTTGCTTTTTACAAATTCCCTTTCCCCTCTCTTTTTTTAGAAATAACGTTTGGAAAATGTTGGTATTTTGTTTTGAAAATATCATTGTTTTTGATTGGACTTAGATCAATTTTAATATTTATATGAATCTCAGAATCATTATCATTACAAAATTTTATACTATTTGCTTTTTACAAATTTCTCTTCCCCCTCCCCCATCTCTCTCGCTCTCTCTTTTTTCATAAAATAACATTTGGAGAACTTTGGTATTTTGTTTGTAAAAGCATGTTAAAAGATAGATTGAATAGATCTTTATTTTTTTATTTTATTTTTTTTTTTTAACCAAAATTTTTCTAATTTACCGATGCTTTTGAAGACAAAATAATATTTTGTATTTATCGCTAATGCTGCTTGGGGACAAGTATTATAACAAATGTTATTAAATACAAGAATATTGTTTTGAATTTTTAATATTATCTGTTAACCTTATATTAATTTTTATAATGAAATTGAATGAGTTTTTGAATATCCCTTGCATATTCTCCCTTGATCGTCTGTCATCTTTTTTGTTATGACCGACATTTTTTTTAGCGATTTTGCAACCCTGACTATTTTCAGCGGTAGAATTGATTTAAAAAAATCACTGATCCCAAGGACCAGTAAACATCAGAGTTTACTGGTCTGCAGACATCGTTACTGGACTGCTACATAAAATTATATAAGTACCTTAACCCTTTGAGTGACACCCCCCACCCCTCTCCTCCGCCGAGAATATAAACCAAACTTCCTTTCAGTTACCCAAAATTTTCGGCATAATAAAATGTAAAATTATAATTTGCTAAAAATTAAATAAATAGTACATAAACAAAAACTGAAATTATTATGTTTTTTATTTCCGTCTATTTATTTTAACTGACTAAGTATTTATGCAAATTTTATGCTTATTGTAATGTTTGGTTGCAGTTTTCTCAGGGATGGGAAAATTTACGTTTACCTGTCAAAGAGGGGGAAAAGTTACTGTTAGTTACTGGTCCTTCGGACCACTAAATTTTTTAAATTAGTGGTCCGATTGAATTTTTAGTGATCTCGGACCAGCGGACCACCAAGGATTTCGAACGCTGAAACACATACAGTACCATGACACAAAAAACTACATACGGCCGTTCCAAGGATTCTTGGATCTCCTTCTTCAGTGCGAGGGGCGCGGGGGTGAATCACAAAAATAGCCAGGGTCTATAACCGAGGGATTCTTTGACCTCATTTTAATCTTTTAATATTTTTTTTTATCACACTGAGAAAGGGGATTCAAGAATACTCTTTGAAACGGCCGTATGTGGTTTTTTGTGTCATGGTATTGTACGTATTTGTGCATTTGAACATTGTAAAAGGTTTTAGCTTATGCATTAAAACTCGCACAAGATGGTTGATTTATAGTAATAGATAACTTATAGTAATAGAAAACTTTAAATTTTATGAATATACTAATGGCCATTTACAAAATTTCATTTATTTTTTAGGTTTATTATCATTTATTTTTTAGGTCCATTACTGGAACACTTAATTAGTCAATTTCCAGTAATGGACACCCCATGTAGACATTGCTAAAAAATGCAATTTCAGTAATGTTCATACAGTATCTGTTATCTTATTAACTTAAACATATAAACGGATCATTGTATATACCCTGTATTATAAGATGCAAACATTACACGACACTTTATTGTACAGTAAGTAAATTAGTAGTGATAGGGATGCACCGAATATTCGGTATTCGGACATCTCACCGAATATTGGCGCACCGAATACTGAAAAAAACCTTGCACAACTTCTAATTTTAACTGTCGACTTATAATGATATCCAGAACAATTAAATAAATAGAATTATATTTAAATAAAAAAAATAATAATTTTACATTATTTGCTGTTTGTAAAATTAAAGTTAAGAAAATTAGTAAATTAATGTTTAAAAAAAAAAGATTTTCTTGACCACATTATCTTTATTAAAAGTTTGTTGAAAGATTTTAGGATCGCAAATTTCAGAGACTAATCTAGGATGCCATTTAAAATTTTCCTTGCTGAGTTGCCATCATTTGTATAGATTGTATTATTTATTTTTACTTTAGTCGCTTCCGGACAAATAAAGAGTATATATGACCCTGTGAAGTTTTTCTTCCAATTTTTTTCACAATTTCTCTTTGATTTTAAAATGTTTGTTTCAGAATTTAAGAAAATATTCATTTGCTTTAATTCACAGATGAAGTCATGAAATTTAAAATTTTATTAATTAAAAAAGTTTATAACTATCCTATTCTTAAGTAACTCAAAGTAGATTTTTGTTTCAGTATAAAGTTTACTTATAAAAAGCTCCTGTTTATCCAAATGTTATTTTCTGTATTAAGTATTATGTATTTTTTTAAATTAATATTTTAATGCCTTTGAAATAAAAAATTATTTGTCCAGCCGAATATTCGGTAATTCGGTTCGCCTGTAGGCCGAATATTCGACATTCGGCCAAAATCACTATTCGGTGCATCCCTATAAATTAGCAAAATAAAATAAATAAATAAAAATAAAAACATACAATCACGGGTGATTCTGTTCTAAATTTTTCGAAAATTTAAATCTTCGGTTATGAAAGTTTTAAAATATCGGCCATCCGTCTGAAAATTCAGACATAAAAAAATCCTAAATTTTGACAAATGGGAACCAAAAAAATCCATTTTATCAATACATCATGGGGAAAGTGCGAATTTTGTCAAAGCATTGCAGTGAAAAATGAAAATTCCGTCAAAGGATCACAGGGGAAAACGTGAATTTCGTCAAAGTATCGCGTGGAAAAAACGTGCTTTTCATCAAGAGATCGCTGAAAAAGAACTCAAATTTTGTAAAAGGATCACACAAAAATGCTAATATCATCAAAGGATTACAAAAAAACACTAATTTTGTCAAAGGACTGTATAAAATACCTGAATTTCATCAGAGGATGATGGATAAAAGCCTGAAGTTCATCAAATGATGATGGAAAAAAGCTTGAATTTCATCAATGGATGATGGAAGAAAGCCTGAATTTCATCAAAGCGTGACAAAAAAAAGCCTGAATTTAGTCAAAGGATTGCAAAAAAAATCGAATTTAAGCAAAAGATTGCCGGAGAAAATACGAATTTTATCAAAAAATCGCATGTAAAATGCAAATTTTGTCAAAGAATTGCATATAACATGCGATTTTCGTCAATGGATCGCATAATTAGCCCCAGAGTAGGATCCCCCGCCCTCTATTGTAACCATTGAGATAATTTGCTGTGAATTTCAAAAGATTTATTTTTACTCAGAATCACCCCTGCATACAAGTTACAGTTTACCTAGATCTCTCAAGGTTAACATCAGTTTTGCACAAGTTAGCAATTCATAAAGGTAGGATGCTTTTTAAGTTCCTAACATTTTGAAAATGCTTTGAAATTCAGGAGATTTGGTTTATCCTTACATGTAGTGTGACAATCATAATGAAAAGCTTAAAATTTTTGCTTTATCTTTTTATTGTCATAGCTATTAATATAATTGTATTTAATATTATAATTCCATCTCTTATTGTATATTAATTTTTTTATAGATTGATTCTGAATTCAAATTAATTTTTGATGAAAGGAAAGGCGACAGCTTTTGTTCAGAATTTGGAATAGTTTCAAATTCCATTATCTTACAAGGTAGGCATTGCGGAAGGTCCGCAGCTAAGGAATTTGCAAATTGGCTTGAATTAGATATGAGTACAGCTGAACCCTGCAATGAAAGTATGCAGTAAATATTTATGTGCATGTATAGTAAATTTCTAAATGTATATTCTATAGTAAATTCATTACTTTTACTAAAATAAATTTAACTGTTCTATTAACATTTTTGACAGGGTGTTTTTGTGAAATTTTGCGATTTTTTGTCCCCTAATACTTGTGAAAATAAAAGTAGCATAATAAAAAAATGATCCTTTTTTGGGGGGGTGGGGGGAGGGGGTGCATTTTCTACCTACAGACTCATTTACATTTCTAAATAATAAATTTATTAACATGCGTTAGAAGTCTTAAATAGGAGAAATTACGTCATATTTACGTCACATTACAGTTATTACATAAAATGAACACAAAATAATATTGCAAAACAGTTTAAATTTACAAATTGCGCTAGACATTTATTTGATATTTTGAGAGGATACTTTTCAACTATTTTTCTTAGGAAAGCGCAAATAATATTTCATTTCTAACACAAGTATTTTCACGTGAATATTAAAAAGAGAAAGAATAGTTTGGTCAAAATTACGTCAGATTAAAAACGATTAATTTAAAATGTCTCATTTAAAAGAACTTTCTTTTCGCTTTGTTAAAAAATACCGGGAGACAAAGATTCTGTTTACTTAATTCCTTTTATATTAGCTTATTTTGAAATGTTGTTACACGTGTCTACGTCAGAAAGTTATTTTTATTTCGACGTTTTATTTGTATTTTTATTAATGTTGTACTAATTTATTTGTTCTTTCGTTATTTAAAATAAAAATTATGTCAATTTGTATAATTTGGCGAGTGGTTTGGCGATTTATATAATTTGGCGAAATTAGTCGACGGGATAATCAAGTAGTACCGCAGCGGATTTGGCGTTAAAATTTCCCCCAATCAAAGAGAAATGAATAGAAATCCGTTTATAGGGAGATCGCCACTGTTTTTTAAATTATAATTCAATCTTTGGAAATCTTTTTAAAGCCGATCACATTAGCGTGCATTTAGAGTCTGCGGTGTCTGGACGGGGGTTGGCGAGCGTAGCTCGTAGGGGGCCGAGCCCCCTAGTGCTTTACAAAATTAAAAAACCCGTGCAGAAAAAAAAAAATAAAATACTGACATTATGAAAAATGGCCAGAGTTGGAATATAAGAAACGTATTTTTGTTTTATTTTGTTTGTAGAAATTGAAAAAATAAATGTACGTAAGTTATTTATGTACAGTCGTGGAAAAAAAAAAGTAAACTCCCCCTACTAACTCTTCGACAAATTATCGTAGACGGAAGTTACTGGTACCGAACGATTGGAAATAAAGTCTACTTTTAAATGATGTATATAAAATTTGCTTAGGGGGCTATTTGCTTACATATTAAAACGAACCCAAACCTCTTTTTTTTCAATAGCATTATCCAATTATAACGAGATATTTCAAATCTTCGGTTCAAACTATGCCCAGACACCAAATTTCAAGTCATTTAAATGATAAGTTTTTTGAATTGTAAACATTCAAAATTTAGTGCTTCTAATGTTAAATTACATTTTCATATTTTTATTTATATCTCCTGAAATTATGCTCCTAATGTGCTAATTTTTTGTGTAGCAATAATACTAATGTGCCCAAACATAAATAGGCTGAATTTGCAATTTTTATAATTTTATGATATGAATTATGAAATTAATATTCGAAAAAATTATGAATTGCAACCTACAATTTTTTTGATGGATTTAGATTTATTAAGTCCTGCTTTATGAAAATCCGAAATTTCACATTTTTCTTCCAAATAGTTTTCAAATTATGCTTAAAAAACGGTAAAAGGAAGGTTTAAGGGGCCGTCTATGATAGAAGTGAGTAGATATTTTGAAATTTCTTCTGCTGTCCCGTCCGGTTGTCTAACAGGCTTCATTGACTGCTTGAGTGGTGATTAAGATGCCTTGATCAAGAAGGAGGCTCTCTCGGTTAACAATCGAGTACCGAACTTCAATTTGGATACAGCCCTTAAAATACGCACTTTTTATAATAATTAATTTCTCGGAAACTTATGGTACGAATTGCATAAAAATTTGTTTTTAGGCTAATTGAAGGGTGTAGAGTTCATTTATGCTGTCAGAATTGGGTATTGCCATTGAAAAAAAATGAAATTATGGTTTGTTTTAATACGTAGATGGCCCCCTAAGAAATTTTTATATACATCATTTTAAAGTAGACTTTATTTCCAATCGTTCGGTACCAGTAACTTTCTTCTACGATAATTTATTGAGGAGTTAGTAGGGGGTGTTTACTTTTTTTTCCACGACTGTACGTATTTTTTTAAATTATTCGTAATCATCATTAAATTGTCAAATTACTATCGTAAATACGTTTTTTTTTTTTTTTTTCCAAACTTAAGGGATCATTTAAGTATTGCGCGGCAGCGCAATACTTATTTATTTCCAGTGTCACTTCTCAATGTTAATTTAACATAGAAAAACCTATGGAGCTCATAATTTTTTTTACTTTTTCTTCCCACCTTTTTGCCCTTGATGCCACAAATTTTTATTCTTTGAATTTAGAATATCTTTAAAATTACGAAGAACGAAAATGTTTGCCTAACGTCAGGGTCAAAACGGGTGATAAAATGCCTTTGCATATAGGTGAATTATATGCAGAAAGTAACATAGCCTAAGCTTTATTTATATTATTCAAATATTTTTCTTAATAATTCCAAATTTCGCTTTTTTCATTGAGAATCAATGGATATTTTTGCTATAAAATGTAACATTTTTTTTTTTCTATTGTTGCAAAAAATTTAAAAGCCGTAATAATAATTTATCTACAGTAATTAATTTTCAATTAAAATATTTCCATGTGAAAAAGGAAATTTGAAATGAATATGGCGTCATACAGGAAATATAACTGGTATTTTCAAACATTTGGTAGTAATACAAAAAGCATTAATAATAATAAATACAGAAAGCAAGTGACTATGGCGTCAAACAATTGCAACATATTTCACCGATACTGATATTTAAGCATGAAAATCGATGAAAATCACATACATACAGATGTGCCTATTCGATTAAAAAGATGTTAACTTTGTGATTTATTTATGTTTTCCTTTTATTTATTTGTTGATGAAGTTTTAATTTCGTTAAGGAATACTAGACGGAAAGAAATACCGAACTATTTATATTGTTTTAAGACTGTGTAAAAATTGAAATCGTTGGATGCTTAAAAGTTAATAAATTTGCAAATAATCGAAGTTTATTTTACAGGTTTCATTATCAATATGATGTCAGCATTACACACGGGAATGTAACATATATACGGTTCATATGCAAATTTTTTTTTTTTTTTTTTTTTTTTTTTTATTTTTTTTTTTTGGTATTAAGAAATTAAAAATAACTATTTGTAAATTTTAAAAAGACAGAGACTTTTAACGTTAAGTAAACTTAACGAAGTTAACGTTAAGTAAACTTAACGAAGTAACGTTAAGTAACCCGCATTTTGTATCTAAAATTATTCCTCAAAGTCTTTTGTCTTTTTTTTGATGGCACGGAAACGACTGATGTTGATGCTAAATAAATACCCCAAGTTAAATTTATGTAACGATTTCATCTTGAATTTACATCGCCCCCTGGCAGGAAATTTAAGTATTTTTTATGTTTTACTGTGTACTAATTATACTGTGTGTTATAATATTCGCAGTCAAGATTTAAGGATATTTTTGCATTCATAGCATACCAGAGTCCCACAGTGAAAAATGGGGTTACTAAAATTAAGTAAAATTGTTTTTCGTATGTTTTTATTAAAGGTTTTTTATGCTCAGACTAGAAGTTTTTGTCCAAACTTTGCACTACTGCACTGATGAAACATTTTGGAATAAATATTGGTAAATACACCACAAATTGTGATGCGATACCCTGTAGATCAAACCTGGTAATGATACATCCAGTTAATTTTTAAAAGAGTTCGTCTGAATGCAACAGTTATTAAAAAACTTGACATATTATACAAAAACATAATTTGCCGAACAAATTAAAAAAAACAAATTTATTTCCTACATTGTTTAAGCCCGAGAAGGAACAGATACTAAGATATTTCTTTCAGTTAATTCTACATTTAATGTTAGATTTTTGTAACAAATTAGTTATTCAAACAATATAATACTTAAACACCCTAAAAACTTAGATTCCGTTCAAACGAAATCGAAATAAATCTTTTTTTAACCATTTGGAAAAATGGTTATTGTTCTCGTCAGGGTAGGAAATTAAAAGCATATCTGAAGGTTTTTATTGGTTTAATCCGCATTTTATTCGTGTTCTGATTGGTCTATACAGTAATATGTATTTCCCTTTTCTTTCAACAGAGATGGATTACTTCTGTTGCCACTATCACAAAAAGTAATAAAAACTACAAAAAAATTAATAACTCAGAAACAAATTGAGATACAGCTTTCAAACAAATTGCATTTAAAAGTACATTTTTTTTCTCTATACGACAGTGTAAAAAGTAATATTGTGGGATGTTTAGAAGTTTAAGAAATAAATTTCATTTAAAATTGGCCGTCAGATTGCTTGAAATCTGACGATGGAAAAGCCTTTTCCCGAACAAGCAATGAAATGGTTGGATAATACATAAGTTTCAGGTGGATAATACGACGAGTTGCAGGCGATTTCTGTCGTTTGGAATTTTTACGTGTAATAACACTATAGGGCATTTTGATATGACGTAAAAAAGGTAGAACACAAATCCGCCATCTGCGCACTCGACTGCACATATTCTTGGCATCTTTTGAGTGAATTCATGTTTACCATATTGGCTTCTTTTTCGCACATTATGCGATTGTCAAGTGCTTCTGTACAACTTTTTTTTAAAGAAAATGCCGAAGTGCCATCTTTTGCAAAACGTGTATTGTCGTTATCGTCTAGCGTATAGAAAAATAAATGTAAACGGAGAAACATATACTAAGTAAGTGTTTTGTATATTTTTTTCTGTTTCATTTTCTTTCAGATTAGTTTTTATTTGGTATCTCGTATAATTTTTTTTGGTTACGTCAATGTTAAAAATTTTTTGGTGTTAGATATGATCCTGTTACTTCTACTGCTTTTGCCCAGTGTAATTTTACGAATTTAATATTATGATTAAACAACTTGTAGTCATGTTTAATTCATGACGTACGCAATGTATGATCAACTCCGTGCGATTTTTTATGTCTTAAATTTTAGCCTTTGAAAAAATCATTTTCCAAATGGTCGTTGTAATTTGTTAAATTGCATTTTTTTTTCTTAATTTTTTTTTTTTTTTTTGTATTTTAACTGTGCCTAATCATTGGTTTTCACCTACCGTAAACATAATACAAAATCAGCAATACAAATATTTGCCACTTAAATTTGGGGAAAAGTCTAAGATTTATTTCAATTTCGTTTGAACGTAATCTAAGTTTTTAGGGTGTTTAAGTATCATATTGTTTGAATTTCATTTTTATTTTTCAATGTTCACTTGTTTTAACTAATTTGTTACAAAAAGCTAACATTAAATGTAGAACTAACTGACTGAAATATCTTAATATCTGTTCCTTCTCGGGTTTAAACAATGTAGGAAATAAATTTGTTTTTTTAATTTGTTCGGCAAATTATGTTTTTGTTTAAGTTAATAATTAATTAATTAATTAATATTTTATCTACCTATATACATAGCTGCCAACTCTTCCGCTTTTTTGTACCAGAAAAATTTAATAGAAATTTTTTGCTTTATTTAACCGGCAGATTACGGCAATTTAAAAAGGTAAAATTTACTATAAATTTTTTGTGGCACAAAAAAGCGTAAGATGTTGGCAGCTATGCTATATATATAAAATTCTAATGAAACGATTTTATGAAACGACTGATTATGTTTCACGGCGATTTCTCCTAAAATATGGAATATTATGCGTTGAAATTAACACCAAAAATCCGTATTGATACGCAGATCTCAAAAGTGGTATTAGAATTATGAATTTCCAGATAATAATTTTTTTTTTTTTAATTTGAATTTAATTTCTCTAATGAAGGCAACCATATTACTCCATTTTTGCGGAAAAAGGGAGAAAACTGATAACGATAGGGATTATTAGATTTCTTCTTTTTCGCCATTTTCAAATTCAAATTGAAATTATCTTTTATTTCTATCGGTAGTGAAGGCAATATTACGATTAAATTATGTTTTTCAGGAAAATTTGATAAAATAAAATCTTTTTTTCACATTTCGACCGTCAGGAACCAGTTTCTTTTAAAAATCAAAGATAATCTGTCATATCTTACGCTTTGACATAATTTCCACTGACATAAAAAAATCCATTTTTGTGGGGGGGGGGGGGGGGCTATTTGTTATTTTATAGTAATAATAAATAAATAATCTTCTACAACACTCATTAGATTACGAGATACAGCATTGATGGCAAAATGTGGTTGGGAAAAAAATTCAATTTTGTCCAAAATGATCTCAACCAATCAAATTTTATTCCCTGTATCGCCACTCTTATAGCTAGGTACTCTAGTATGGAAAGGTACTGCACTGTGGTTAGCGCTTTCTATAAGTTGTTTTAATCACATGTTCCTGCCCCAGCTTCCAAAATCAATCAATCCATCAGGAAGAGTCGTTGCGTGAATAAGGTTTTGTGTTTGTGTTTATTTATTGCATGGTATGTGTGTAATCGATGAATTATTTTTATTTTTAATGCATGCATATTTAGCAGTGAGGATTTTAATTGTTTTATAGATTTTTAACATGCTTCAAGATTTTACATTTTTAACTTAAAAATATTTCAGCGCTGCAATACTTGTATAAATGACTTTTTCTAGAAACTGATTCAAATACATTTTAAATATGTCTGTTTTAAACTCTCTAATACTTATCGACCTCGCAGAACAACAAGATGTTTTTCTGTTCTGCAATTTTGAACGTGATAGAAAACTGCATATTGTCTTATTGGATGTAAATGAATGTAAAGCATTTAGTGGTTATGTGACTGATATTGATCTGAGATCACAAGCTGCTACTATTAATATGATGTTCAGCGACTTTCTATCTCTTTCAACTAAAGCTCTTACTAAGAAAGAGGCAGAGGGTAGCAAATTTTTATACTGTCTTGAAAAAAACTGCGAAAACTTTATATTTAAGTGGAAAAGTATTGATCAAGACGAAACTATTATCAGTATTGGAAGTATAAAAGTTACAGAAAGAGATTATGGTTCACTGGTGAAAGAAGTGTTTATGATGTTATCGAATGAACTCTCAAATTTAAATTCGAAAGTAACAAACATGGAAGAGGAGCTGCAAAGTATTAGAAAAGAAAAAGAAGGTGCTGTGAGATTAGCTTCTGAAGTAACAGATGTGAAAGATCGGGTAGAAAAAGAACTATTTTCTAAATTCATTTTGATATTGAATCAAAAGAAAGAAAAGGTTAGAAGTCTCAAGCGAAATAATGGTGATACTTCCGTTAATGCTGCTGCTGTTTCTAAAAAGAAAAAAAATATGAAACCTCAAAAGCTACACCAGATTAGTGATTCTTCAGATGAAGCTATAAGCGATATAGAAAAAGCACACGTAGCTGGTCCGTCTGCATCTAAGCATAACGTATCACTCCCATTTCTTGATGATGATGATAATGAAGGACCAATCTTACCTTCACCTTCTAAGAGACGTATTCGCCAGAATAATTCGGGCTTTAAGAAAGTCACTTCTCATGATCACAGTCGTAAAGAAAATAATAAAATAATAGTGGAAAGTGAAAGTGAAGATGAACTGTTGCTGAATCTGTGAAATAACTCCATTTTATAGTTTTACGCCTTAATGCATGAAATTATTTTCAATATTTATTTCTCGAAGTTCCTTGTAAGCGGAATAAGCTAATATCAAAAATGAACTTTTAAAGATCTTGAGGGATTTGTTCAGCAGTTATATTTTAAAATACACAATGAATTGCTTATGTCTTAGAAATTAATGTAAATTGCACTCATATGTATATATAATGTTTTTAAGAATGTACTTGCATGAAAGATGAATTGTATAATTGTGGATAAAACTAATTAGGTTTAGGAAAACAAAATTCAACTCGGAAAAGTTTTACAAATTATTCAAAGTGTTTTTAAGATAGCAATTCATTCAGTTGAATATTTTTATATTGCATGCATAATTGCATATATGTATTATAAACTAAGACAAAGCATAAAATGTTTTACTTTCAGACTTCTAATGATTAATGTCATTTATAAAGTTTTAGATTTTAAACTATAAAAGTGCAAAAAAAAAAAAAAAAAAAAACTAAAAATGTATTATCTGTATATTTTACATAATGCAATAAATAATACATCTTTATTTTAAGTAATGAATTTTTTATATATAAAAAACCTGAATCCATTTCTGTTAATTGGAATGTGATAGAGTATTAAGTTATAGCTGCATCTGAATTGTAATTTATGAAAGTTTATCATTAAGTTTTTCCTATTTTAGAAAAGAATGTATATACAATAGATTCTGATTATTCGATGCACCTTTTAAGGGGATTCTTCACTCTCTTAAAAACATCTCTGTAATGTTAAACCAATGGAGAGGTTGTTTTCGAATTTCTCGTTTAAATTTAAATATTTTTAAACAATTTTTTTTTTTTTTTTTTTTTTTTTTTTTTGCATGGGATAGCTGAGCTCAATCTTTAATATATCTCAGTTTCTGGAAACTGAAAGTATCTTTAAAAAAAAAATCTACAACCAAAATCGAAAAAGTAAAAGAGAGTCATATTAAAGATTGAGCTCAGCTATCCTATGCAAAAATAATCATTTAAAAATATTCAAATTTAAACGAGAAATTCAAAAACAACCTCCCCATTGCTTTAACATTACGGAGCGGGTGTTTTCAAGTGAGTGAAGAATCCCCTTAACAGGGACAAAATTGAAAAATAATTAACTTCTGATAATTGTGCAGTGCAGTGCAGTCACCTTATCAGGGCAAATCTGCTAGAACCAATGTGTCCCAAATTGATCAGAATTTATTTATTCTGAAAGCTTCAATGGACTTTGCATGCGGCCTGAGGTCGAGGCTAAAATTCGTCTGCTGGCAGTGTTTAGCATAGCAGTCTATGGAGTGTGAGTTATTAATGCTTGTTTATTAAAAATACTGCAAAAAAATTCTTTGCAACAGCATATACTTAATATATTGTAATCTAAATTCAAAATATTGTTCTGTATGCAAGAAAATTCCCTAAGTTTACAAATTTTCAGTTAAAATGTATGCACTCAACCTGGGTCAAGGCTAAAGTTGTCTGCTAGCGGTGTTTGCACCTGCACATACTGGTATTCTGCCGGTGCAGTAACTAGAATAACAGATCATCATACCGCCAGCTCTGGCGTCTGACGTCACCTGAATAGAGTCCATTAGTCAAATAAAAATATCCAAGCTGTAACTAAAAAGGCTGTGAACCATTTTTTTGCGGCTCACACCTAGCATTGAGACCTTGTGCATTTTAAAGCCCTATATTAGGAAGCTTGATAATCAATAAAATTTTTCTGTTAAAATCATATATATATATATATATTTTTTTTTTTTTTTTTTTTTTTTTTTTATAGCGGCATAACTTTTTGAAAATGAAATTTTTGAAACCACTTATCGGACTATTAACAAAGAAGTTTTTTTAAAAGAAAGCATTTAAAAATACAAATTAGTTTATATAGTAAGTAGAAAATAATGAAAAAAGTTTAAAAATTCCTTCAAGAACCTACAAATTTGATTTTGAAAAATTACAACATTTTATAGTAACATTTTTGACGGTGAAAAATTTGGTTTTTTTTTTTTTTTTTTTTTTTTTTTTTTTTTTTCAAGTTGAGTTTTCCGGCAACCTCAGCCAAATGTCGTAGCTGCTTCTGGTGTGTGAGCAAAAGTTTGAACTTCACTAGAAATTGTAATGTCCAACCTTATTAGGCACAGTAAATTTTCTAAATTGTATAAAAATATTAATTTACTTTATCAGAGTTTTCCCCTGGTTTAAAAAAGGGCAGGGTGCTGCATGTGGGAAAAGGGCACTTTTGGATTCCAAAGGGCATGTTTTGGATTCTTAAGGGCATTTCTTGAAATTTTTAAAGGCATTCTTTTGATTTTTAAAATTACTTTTTAATATTTAATAGACAGAACACTATTTTAAAGACAGCAATGAGTCAATTTTTACTATAGAAGTAATTTTTTTAATAAACAAAGGAGTAAAGGCACTTTTTTCAGGTAGGGGCAACAAGGGAGCTAATTTTTTAAATGAGGGGCAAGAAGGGTGCTATTTTGTAAACCTAAGGGCAGGCAGGATGCAGCACTGTCTGGGGGAAACTCTGCTTTATAATTACTTGTAGACACAACATTTGCTACAACAACATTTCATTTGAAACCTTCAAAACTTTATTCCATCCGACTGTAAAAAGAAAATAGTTTACTTATATTGGGCAATTCCACAGAAAGGTCAACCAGATAACCAATTTTTCAACATTAACATTTTTTAACAAATAATGTATGATTTTAAAGCTAAAGCACTGCAGAATCTCAATTTTATAATGGAATAAGGATAAATTTATTTTTAAGTGAAATATAGGCCATTTTAGTAAGCGTAACCGTGGATGTGTATTTGAAAGGCATTACAAACACTATGAAATTGAGCCTAGATTTTCATTTGGAAAATATTATTATGTCTTAAATTTTATAAATATTTAATTATACAACATATAAATGTGATTTGCACAAAACTTTGCTCTGACATATTATATTTTCTGAAATCTTAAAGAATTTCTAAAAAGCACTTTAGCCATTTTACGTCCGACACCAAAAAATATTAAAATTTAATCTGAGTCAGCAAGCATAAACCTTTTAAAATGAAACTTTGTGTTTAAAGCACGTTTATATACCTCTTTCATATTACCTATTCAGATTAATTTTTTTTAATTATTTATCTGAAAAAAAATGGTGTCGGACGTAAAGATTTTTTTTACGTCCGACACCATTTTCAGAAGAAATTTTTTCTAGCAGGAAAGAATCCTGTAATGCCATCTTTTTCAGTTATTATAATATTAATATTTATATATTATAAATTTATGTCAAGATTTTTTGTAAATCACAGTCAGGGGACAGTGAGTGTACATTTACATTTAGAACAATTTGAAGAGATTGTTTGAAAAAGACATGATAATACTTCGTAAAATTTTCAATGAGGGTAAAAAAATAAAGGAAGTTATTCAGATACGCTACATTTTTATGTCTCTTCATGAAGCATATGAAGAGTTAAAAAAAAAAATAACCCTTTGATAAAACTTGGAATATCAAAGTTGTGAGGTACAGCCTCAGTATATCAAGTTGTTTGATAACATTTCACATCATGTTTGTATTTGTTCTTACCATGAGAACATGTGTCTTTTACTATTGGCTCTAAACTCTACTACAAATCTTAGTGCAGAATTCTGCACTTTCATTGATCAGATTGTATGTACAGCAACATCAAAGATTTGCATGTCATAGCAATGCGATTATTGCAGAAATGAGATATTTATGTTTAAACCAAATGCCGACATTGAGAACAATCCAATTAGATATATGCAGTAGCAGAAAACAGAAAAATTAGACAAGGTGTAAATATTGTGTACGATAAAAGAATCATTTGAAGAATTAGTGAAACAACTAAAATACTTTCTGGTACATACATTTGTAAAGAGGAACCAGTCAAAGACAGTTGAAAATTTTAAATCAAGTATGGGTGGTAAAAACATTGTTGTTCAGTTAGAGTTTTCTGAAAATGCTACTATGTTGCACCAAGATGAAATCCAGTCTGCTCATTGGACACATCCCCAGGCAACTGTCTTTATTGCACATGCATGGATTGATAAAGACATTTCACTGAGCATTATAGTTTCGGATAACTTAGATCATACAAAATTGTCAGTTTATAAGTATGTGGATATTTTTTTCTTATTAAAGGAAAAATATTCTGAAATAATATCAATTGATGTATTTTATGATGGACCAAGTTCCCAGTTTAAACAGATATATCTGTTTTCAAATATGTTCTTGTTTGAAGAGACACATGGTATAAAGCTTTCATGGAACTTCTCCGCAACATCTCATGGAAAAGGTGTTGTCGATGGAGTAGGAAGCACTGTGAAAAGAACGGTTTAGCATCATGCCAAAGCAGGTAAGGAGTTTGTTTCCCCATCACAACAGTTTGCCATGGTTGCTGCATCCTTGAACCCTAAGGTGCATGTACATTATATATCATCAGAGGATATTGCGGAAAATTTCGCATTTTTACATAGTCATTGGGAGAAAGTCCTGCCAATTCCTAACATACATTCTGTGCATTGCGTTAAATGCTTAGGAAGTAACTATGTACTACTAACTGCCGACACATCAAATGGAACATTTAAGAAAAATCAGAGTTTCCCCCAGACAGTTTCAGGAGGGTGCTGCGCCACGCCTGCCCTTTGGTTTACAAAATAGCACTCTTCTTGTCCGTCATCCAAAGAATTAGCACCTTTCTTGCCTCTCCATTAAAAAAAGTGCCTTTTTTCTCTTTTGCAATAAAAAATTTGCTTACATAGTAAAATCTAACTCAATGTTGTTTTGAAAAGAGATATCCAAGTTTTAAATATTAAAAGTGACTTTAAAAATCAAAAAAGTGCTCTTAGAAATCCAAAACATGCCCTTAAAAATAAAAAGTGTCCTTTTCTTGCCGGCAGCACCCTGCCCATTTTTAAACCAAGGGGAAACTCGGAGAAAATTAATATATATTCTGTACCTAAAGAAGAAAGTGATGATGATGACATCTCTGAAGATAATAGTTCAACAGAAAAAAATGTTTCACCAACTTTAAATGTTAATGACTGGGTTGTTGTTAAATATGACGGTAAACACTTCCCCGGATATATAACTGAAGTAAATGATAATGAAGTAGAGGTTAGTGTGATGCACCAATCTTCAACTGAATCAAATTGTAAATAGCCTCAACACCTGGACAAAACTTACTATGATGTAGACAGTGTAGTAAAAAAAAAATCCAACCTCCTATTCCTACAGGGAACAGAGGACAATTTTCATTCGGATAATGCATTTAAGATTCGGCAATTTTTGTACAAACAAAATTTTTCATAATAAAATTACTTTATACTTGGATTTAGTCATTTTTAAGATCAACTTATTTACGTCTGACACCAGTATTTTCATACAGTTTACGTCTGACACCGAAAATTTACGTCCGACACCAGAGTAAAAATTTTTAAAATGTACTTTAATATTAAGCTAAATAAATCAAAAAAGGTCAAACATATAGCATTCATATGTGTACTTTTGATTATAATTTGTTTAAAAATTATAAAATCAACCAATTCACAGAATTTTGAGAATTAATTTGATATGTCACAGTTTTCCAGTTTGTGTGATTTACGTCCGACACCGGTTATTTAAATATTTTTTTCAGAATTTGATATATTCAGAAATATTTTTTTTATATGCTTTTTGGCAAAGTGTGATGTGGTAAGTACCTTGTATAGAAATTTGATCATTTAGTTAAAATTTATGTATCAAAAATCAGATATTTGTAAGAAATTTGTGTCTGATTTTTACGACCAACACCATAGAATTGCCCTATTGTATTTCTTTATAAAAAAGAAAAAAGTAGCTTTTAATGAACTTGACAGCTTTTAACAGAAGTATATTTACACATTTATCGTCAACATAGTAAAAAAACCTAATTCTTGTTTATTATGCTATCAGTTATCAAACAAATTACGACCTGAATTAATACTAATACGTTCCATACATATACTCAAAGTATAAAGCCAGCAAAAAATTTATAGCGCCATATTTGCCGCCTTAACTCACTTTTGGCATGAAATAAACAAATAAAAATCCAATAATAAATTAAAGGTAAAAAAAACATAAAATATGATTTTAACAGAGAAATTTTATGGTTTCTCTAGCTTTTATGTATAGGGCTACAAAATGCACCGGTCTCGATGCTATGTGCAACCCGCACCAAAAGTGGTTCCCAAAGTAAGTGTGATATGATATATAAAGCAGGAATGAAAATATCCAATGCCAAAATATGAAAATATAAAAGTTCAGGGATAACGCATTAAATAATTGTAATCTTCTCCCACTACACTAGTCGTTTTTTTCCAAATGAATCTGAAATTTAAGTTAACTTTTTTATTTACATTACATGAACTTCGAATCAAACAAGCCTAGTATTTAGGAGTGCCACTGCTCTCGGCAGTGCATACTACCTAGGCGTGCTAATCACGTTGTGGTCTGTTTTTGAAAATTTTTCCAAATTTGCATGATTTTATATTTTTTCAACGACAATTTTTCTAAAGAAACTTTGTGTTGGGGGTTTCTACACGTTTAACGTATGGGTCTTACACGTTACACGTGTTTGTTACATCATTAAGTGATTTAAATCTCGACGTTTTATTTGTATTTTTATTAATGTTATACTAATTTATTTGTTCTTTCATTATTTAAAATAAAAATTATATCAATTTATATAATTTGGCAAAATTGGTCAAAGGGATAATCAAGTAATATACCCTATTTAAATTTGATGAATTTCTCTTCTGAAAAGATATTTATTTGCAGATATTTCTTCTTGACATGGGCTGTAACGTTTTCTAGTTTTTAGCATCTGTGTTAATCTTCTCTCCAATTAATTTTTAATATTTCCTAGAGAATGTAAAATAAAAATTAAAGTTCAGGAAAACAATTTTATCAGCAGAATCCTAGAGTAAGCAAGACACCCAACTTGACTGTTTTTATGACATGCACCAAATACCAGGGCTGCGGAGTCGGTGGGGAAAATGGACGACTCCGACTGCAGGAATTTTAACAGATCCGACTCCAACTCTTTCGCTCAAAAATGAGCTGACTCCGATAACGCAGACCTGCTTGTAAAATGGACGACTCTGACGCTCAAAAATGAGTCCGACTCTGCAGCCCTGCGCACCCATGCACACCAACTGTTCAGTTGGTCAACCTCAACAGGATAATCAAGTAGTATCCTATTTAAATAATGAATTTTTCTCTTCTGGAAAGACATTTATTTGTAGATATTTCTTCTTGACATGCACTGTAACATTTTCTTGTTTTTAGCATATCCAATTAATATTTAATATTTCCTAGAAGATGTAAAATAAAAATTAAAGTTCAGGAAAACAGTTTTATCGTCAGAATCCTAGAATAAGTGAGACATCTGACTTGGTAATTTTTATGCACCAAATATCCACGCACTCCAACCTAAAATATGGCAACCTGAAAAATGAAATTCTCGAACACGCCGCAAGCAGACGATTCATTACATAGACAGTAACGAGAACTTCATTCACAAAATAGATATTGAATGCAAAAAAGTTTGATTTTGCAGCAACTTACTAATAAAATCATCCCATTATGTTGATTTTATTCCATTCTGCGACAAATTTTTAGAATTTTTAAAGGATTTCAGTTTAAAACATTTAGCGATAAATTGTTTCTTTCATGATTTTCAATGTTTTTAGAGTTTTTTCTCGTTCTACAGTAATTTTTTAACTTTCATAGAAAAAAAAATCAATTTCAAACTCTGCTTTTAAATTTGTCAACAGCTCTAGTTTTAAATTTGTCAAAAGTTCCTGTTTTAAATTTCTCAAAATTTGTCAAAAGCTTCAGTTTTAAATTTGTCAATAGAATGCAGTTTTAAATTTCTCAAAATTAATACATATACTTTGGTTTTAAATTTGTCAATACATTAAAATTTCTTTATTTGCAATCTTAAAAATAGTGTCAAGTTGAAAAAAAAATGCCAAGTCCCTTATACTGGAAAAATAAACAATAATTAACGAAAAATCCTGTTGCAGTATGATATCTGCAAGTCAGCAGAGATTGCATTATAGTACAACTTTCATATACATGTACAGTGAGCAAAAATAATATTTGCACACCAGGCAAATTTGTTGTATATCACACATAAATAAACACAAAATAACTACAAATGAAAAAAAAAAATACAAAGCAAATAAACATATTTAATATTTGACTTGATATTCATATTGAAAAGTATGAAAATATAAAAAAACTGACATTTCTGATGCCAGAAACATATTTGCACACTAGTAGTGCTAATAAAAATATAGTAAACTTTTAAAAGTAAAAATAGTACTAATATTTAGTATGCATTCTCATTGCTTAAGGGTGTAATCACTTGCCATTCTGCCCATTGATTCAATTAATTTGTGACATCCTTCGCTGCTAATTTTTTAGCCATTCTTCCTTAAGGCTGTTTTCAAATCCAAGAGGGCAACTTTAAGTTTTAATTTATTTTTGTTCAGAAATGCATGAAACTAGCAGGTGTTGTTACTCAGAAACTATGTAATCGAGCTGTTTTTTTTTTTTTGCAAATGCAATAGATCTTTCAGAAAAGAGTGTCAAATTGGGCATTTTGAAATTATCGCTTCCATGGTCAAGCTTTCCAGTTTTATATCTTTCCGTTAAAAAATGAATTTGTAAATGTGTCTGAACATTTTGCGCTTGTTGAGCAGAGCAGTTGAGTAGAGCCTTAAGAGATTGCTTCAGCTTTATTTGAAATTTTCTTTTTTTCGTACTTGCATATCCAAAATATACCACAAATTTTGAATGGGATTGAAATCTGGTGATTGTGTTTGCAGTTGATTTTTCACACTATATAGCAACCATAACCTCGTTATGTTCGCCTTGTGTTTGGGATTATTATCTTGTTGAATGTAATATGAATCAGCAACAGGGGTGTAGTGGAGGATATACACAGTATACTTTCTGGATTTTTTTAAGAAGCTTCATATACCCCCTGTTTCTCAAATAAAACTATAGTGTATTCTCGAGGCATGACTTTAGCAGACCCTTACGTCTCTAGCGTGTACCCTCTTTTTTTTTTTTTTTTTTTTTTACGACTACAACGTTGATTAGCAATTCCCAAATTCAGAACACTATTAACCCTTTATCTACTGACGGTACTTATAAGTACCATTAAAATAACTTGTTATAAAATTCATTTAATACATCAATTAGTTGTAATACAGTTTAGAATGAGTTAAAGATACATTATTTTATTTTGTTCCAAAAGCATTATTGGTTACACAAAACAAAATATTTTTAAAAGAATGATTTCTTTTGCCTCTGCATCTTTTCAGCTTTCTTGGCATTGGGGGAGGGGGGGGGGGATTTTCAATTCAGAAATATTTTTATTGTAAGAACTTTATATTTGTACATTTCCTAATTGAAAAATATTTCAAATAAAAGATTTGAGTGGGTTTATACATATTGCACAGAATCCCTATAAATTCGAATTTAATTAATTCTTCTAAAATTTGTTAAATGATTATGTAAATCTTGTAATGTAGTTTAAACAATTCACGAAAAATGCTTTAGAAGATAAAATTTTCATAATTCAGTACATAAAAGGTTAAATAAATTATCTCGCAATATACTAATATATTGTTCGGCATTCATATTGTCTTCAATGAAGGCCATTTCACCAACTCCATTAAAAGACATGCATTTCCAAATCATTATATGACCGCCGCCATGTTTTACAGTTGGTTTCAAGTTTTTTATTTGAAGAGGCATATTTGACTTTCACCACACAGTTTTCTCTCTGTCTGGAGCCAAAAATATTAACTTACTTTCATTGGAAAAAATAATACTTTTTCAAAATTCCTATGGTTTGCCAACATAAGCTTTGTCAAAAGCAAGTCTTTTCAGCCTATTTGTTTACTGTTAAATGGTTTTGTTTTTTGTTTTTCCAAGGGGCCCTTCCTCGAATATTTCCATCATGATATTTCTGATATACAGCAGGAGGCGGCTTAACAGACCATCACCTCATCGAGCTGACGGCTGAAATTCCAGGATTAGACAGAACTTGATTAGAATATTAAAATGCAACTGGTCTGTTAAGTCATATCTTAATAGAAACCACCTGCAGATCCAATTTTAGTGGTTGATTGGCAGGTTTATCATTGTGTTTTCCTGCACCAAAACCTAAAAGTATGAAAAAATGGAGGACTGACAACAGAAAAATACAATGGTAAACCCTACCAGTCAACCACTGAAATTGGGTTTGCAGGTGTTTTCCACCAAGGTATGACTTGACAGAACAGTTGCATTTTAATAAGCAAATCGAATTTTAACTAATCCTGGAATTTCAGCCGTCAACTCAATGAGGTGATGGTTTGTGCAGCTGCCTCCCAGTCTAATAGTTTGTGCTGCAATTATTGTTACCAGAGTTGAAATGACATCAACAGCCAATTCTTGAGCACTTAGAAAGGGGTTTTTTGTAGATTCTTTTTTGGCCATCCTTTGCCTTGTATTTAGCTTTCTTGGATACCCAGTCCATAGCTTATTTGTTGTTGTACCAATCTCTTTTTTATTACATAACAAACACCAGAAAAGTTTAAATTTAATTGTTTACCTATTTCTCGATAACTTAATCCAGAATCATGAAGAGTTGTAATCTTCTCACGGATAGCTACAGAAAGCTTTCATGTTTTTGACGCCATGCCAACAGAAACTATTGTAATCCTCGTTCCATTTATACTATGAGACTTAAAAGTGTGGGGAAAATTTGCATAATGTTTACATTTAATTGCTTTTTAAACTGTCAATGTTTCATTTGCAAATACTTTTTGCCATGAAAATATTTTGTTTTATTTTTTTAAATGAGTTTTATTTTTTAAGGTAAAAGGTTTGTGTTTGTTTATTATTTAAATAAAATAATAGTTAAAGCAATTTCGTCACATTTGCATTTTAGAGTTACTTATGCAAAAGATTGCACATGTAGTAAATACATTTTTGCTCACCTTATATTAAATAGTAAATACTATTTATTATTATTATTATTAAAGTTACCATTATGATGGAGAAAGTGCTCTGGATAAGGGAATTTATTTTTTTATATCCTATCCAGAAAATAAGGATGGCAATTTAAAACTGCAGGAAAAAAATAAACATAATCTCCGGATTTTTATTTTTTTTTTAATGTACCAAATATAAGTGGTAATTTTTCTTTTTTTATTTCCATCTGGGAAATGAAGATGGCAGTTTCAAAATGCAGAACAAACATGAAATCAAATATATATATGTATATTATATTATATTGAAATAGAAAATATTAACATTTTTTAACAAAAGATACTGTTACATTTGGGAAGGTACTCTGTGTAAGTGGAGGGGGGATTGGGGGGGGGGTCACCTGGAACATGTCTATGGCAGTTTAAAACTGTAGAAAAAATGGAAAACATGAAAGCTTTTATGAAATCAACCTCCAGAAAAACTGTTTTTTGAACTAATAAATATTTTTTTTAAACAAAAAATACTGTTAGAACTGGCAAGATACCCTGAATAACTAGTTATTTTTTGTAACTCCGTGGTAAAGCAGGCAATTGTGATTTCAAAATGTAGAATTAGCATTCAATGGTGGTTTTTAACTATTATCTCAGTTAATTGTGTCGTCTAGTTACAAAACCGGCAAACTCCACAAAATTGGAAAATGTGTTTTTTCAGTTGTTTAAGTTCTAAGTAAACATTTCTACCATCTGGAAATAATGAACCATGCCAAAGCTGGTCATATATACTGTCCTAATGACTATAAAACTAAAGAGTTTTGGTTCCAGTCTTATTTTGGCTAAGCGTGGCAAAAAAATCAGCTTTCACCAAAAATTTTATTTTTTGCAGATAGCTGGTTTTGCAACTAGACGACACAATTATGGAATGGTATTCCAAGATTTTTCTGTGCTAAATGGTAACAGTCTGGACCCTGAATAGTGGACAGATACTTCAGAAGTGATTATGTACTAAAATTTAGTTCTTTTTTCTATTTTACAATGGAAATTTCTTTTTGTGACGGAACATTCATTCATAGGTACTGATTCATCAAAGCCACACACATTTAACTTTTGGAGAAAGATAAATTTATATTTGTAAACAGGGCTGTAAAATTACACCAAAAGTCTTGCTACTGCCAAATGGATTTTCTGGTGGGATTAGTAAATTTTTAGGCAGTTTTTATTTTATTTTTTTACTGTGCTATGGTTCTTTTTTTTTTTTTTTTTTTTTTTTTTTTTAATGTCTGTGTAGGGAAAATATACTGGTTGGTAAAAAAAAGAAAAAAATGTCCTTGGCTGGTAGCCTTTTCTGAAAATTCTACCCCCTATTTGTAAAAATATATACTTTTATAGGTAGAGTTTCTTCTACATTTCAATTCATCCTACGTGATTATGCTTACAACTATTCTATTTTTTTTTTTTTTTTTTTTTTTGAAATAATGCAATATCAATTTTCTTGGTACTAAATTATCTTCTAAATTTTCCTATGAGAATGCTTCTAATATTGTCACATGAACTCGCAATCATCAGATACTTTAAAAAACAAATAAATTGTGAATGACCAATGAAAGCAAAGGCAGATAAAGGATAAAAGCATTTATAATTTGCTGGTATATGAGTATTTTTTTGTCCTGTAAAACGTGTATTGTCCTGCTCTACAACTACAGAGATTACCAGAAATGGGGAATTACATCAATTTACTGGCCACCTCAATAGCAGGAACAATGCAGCATAGTAGCTGGTACTCCATTTTGATGCTCTGGAGTGAAATGTCTCATCTGGGCCACCCCTTGAATTCATGACTGTGCTTGATTCTATTTCAGTGGAAATAATTGGAAAATATGTGTAGTTTCTATTGCTTGAAAACTTAAAAATGCTGCAAATAATCTAAGAATCTGTAATAACTAAGCTAATGCATTTGCGCTTAGTTACAGTATATGGTTAAGGCGGTTCTCAAAATATATTTTTCCCTGCTCAACAACACAAAACTTTCAGACGGATGTTTAAATATAAAAGCATGATACTTACAGACATGATTATTGAAGTGATTTGTAATCGAGCAATTTTTCATTTTCCAATAAACGAATTGAGTCGTAAGCAATTTTTGTCACAAGATTGCAGTTTTTTTTTCTTTCCTGGGCTGTCATGTCTGGAAATTCAGTTCAAAATGCTAACTTTGACAGCCATTTCTGTAAAATCTTCTGCCTTAACCGTAAAACAATTAGATTACATAACCCTTTAAGGCCTAACCAACACAATTGTGTAGGTGATTATAAAGAAAAAGAAAAAAAATCCTCTTTTTGTACGATTTAAAGTCCAGCCTGCACCACACAATTGCGTGATCCTCCTTTGGCATAACCCGACATCGGGTATTTTTTTCAGTCAAGTATTATCTTATTAATTAGGGGAAACCACCAAAATCTCCTCGGGAAATTATTATTTTTAACTTCTAATTTTTGTGTACACTTCCTAAAAAATATTTCTTTTTTTCTTAGTTCTCAAAATATTTCTAAAATATAGACTTACTTTTATAGGAAGTGTTAAAATCTTACTCACAGTTCGCCCGCTTTTAACACATAAAATATTAAATTCAGCATAGAATTTAGAAATATTTTAAAAACTAAGAAAAAAGGAGACATCCTTTAAGAAGAGTACATAGAAAAAAGATGTTAAAGATATGAATTTCCCCTGAAGATATTTTAAATATACGAATGCATCAAAAGTCCATAGACTTAACATTACAGAGGAGAATTCCTAAGCTGAGTGACCAGCCCCCTTAAAGGGATAATTTATTAATATAATTACCTTACAATTTGATATACGTATTTGCGAACAAAAATGAACTTAAAAAATCTGTCAAAGCAGCCAGTTTGGATTAACAGCCTTAATAGAAAATAGTTGAAAATGAATTAATTTTAATTGCAATATCATGAAGAAACGTTGTAAAAATTTTGTTAAATGCATGTATGCCATATTGTAAATTTAAGAACGAAATATTATTTGCATTTATTAAGCATTTTTATATTTATTAGTCTGATCCTTTTAGTTTACGACACTTAAGATACTTTGAGCAACTAATCTCACGTATTAATATTAAAGTGCATTTTTTTTTTTTTTAAGTAACTTTAAAATAATAGGCCGGGAGGCGTCAACACAGACAATCACCTCATCGAGTTCACGGCTGAAATTCCAGTATTAGTTAAAAATCGATTCGCACATTAAAACGGAATCGGTCTGTTAAGTCATATCTTGGGGGAAAACACCTGATAACCCGATTTTAGCGGTTGACTCATAGGTTTACCATTGTGTTTTCCTGGACCCAAAGGTATGAAAACATGGAGGACTGGATGTAGGAAAACACGCCTGCAAAACCTGCGAGTCAACTGCTAAAATCGGGTTTTTAGGTGTTTTCCACCAAGATATGACTTGCCAGACCAATTGCGTTTTAATATGAGAATCGGATTTTAGCTAATTCTGGAATTTCAAACATGAACTCGATGAGGCGATTGTCTGTGCTGACGCCTCCCGGTCTATAAACTAGTGTATCCATAATAATTTGACATTTTTGTACTTCTCCGTTCTCTCGTCGACCACTTTCAATTAAAAAGAAAACTGTAGGCTTTAACGCCAGAAATGAATGATTGTTACGTCATGAAGTGATTTTTAATTCGACGCTTATCTGTTTTTACTTTCTTCTATCTTTACAAGAAGAAAGTATTGGATTCGTGAAAATTTCGACGGATTTATACGTTTTGGAAGATCCTGAACAGGATTTGACTATTTTTAGAAAATGTCTGTCTGTGACACAAATTTTGCGGGCGCTGGGCGCTCTATCTCAAGAACTAATGCGCGAAATTTAATAAAAAATTACATTAAGTTAGTCCGTGATATAAATTGCTGCTGATTGGTTTTTGGTGCAAATCGCCTAACAGATGGCGCTGCAATGCTGCATTTTTAACGATTTCCGCAATAGCTATATCTCCAGATCTAATGCACGGATTTTCATAAAACTTCAGATTCAGTTAGTCCTTGATATAAGTTGGTGATTATTAGTTTTTTGTGTAAATCACCCAGTAGGTGTCGCTGCTATATTGCATTTTTCACGATTTCTGCAATAGCTGTATCTTAAGAACTAATGCACTAATTTTGACCAAACTTCGGATTCAGGTGTTCGTTGATATGAATTGATGCTGATTATGTTTTGTTGTAAATCTCCCAAAAGGTGGCGCTGCTATGTTGCATTTTTCACAATTTCCGCAGTAGCTCAATCTCAAGAACTAATGCACGTACGTATATCATCAAACTTCAGATTCACTTAGACGTTGACATAAGTTGTTGCAACCAGGGCCACAATCCATTTGTTTAGTCAGAAACATCACGGGTTGTTTTATTTCAAGAGGAACGCGAATTCTTGATCATAATTTAACAATAATGAAGCTGTTTTAACGAGATTTTCACTAAACTTACCTTGCTTTACACCAAATGTAACGATATCATACAAATTAGTAGAAGTTATCATAATCCGCATGCGAACATCTCTAAATAGGCGTTACAAATTTCAAAGTATAATTGAAATGTCTGCGTTGTTCCATTACATATTTTTTAAATTTGCATTTTATTTATATTTTATTTATTTATTTATTGATGAAATTTAATTTCGGTCTGGACTATTAGCCGGAAAGGAATGTTGAACTATTTATATTGTTTCAAGTGCAAACGGATTAATCATTCACGATCGGTAGCATCGGTCAGCACGTGATAAAGGTGAATTTAAAATTAATTCATCATAGAAATTATTTTAAAAACCGTAAACAATCAGTAAACTGGGATATAGTTTCCAAACAAATTATATTTGAAAGTACTTTTTTTTCTTTATTGATGGCGATGTAAAAATTGAAAATGTGCGATGTTTAGAAGTTAAAAAATTGCAGTAGCGATAGTTGCAAAACCAAAATTTAATCGTCAAGAGTTGTCAGCCTCAAAATGACGCCAGTGTTACTCACGGACGCGTTTCTCATTATATATATAACAGCACAAAGTGTATAACGCTTCCGGGGTTGAACTCATCCGAATCCCACTTCGCTTTATCGTATTCCATTCGGCCATTTTTATTGAAAATATATATAACAGCACAAAGTGTATAACGCTTCCGGGGTTGAACTCATCCGGATCCCACTTCGCTTTATCGTATTCCATTCGGCCATTTTTATTGAAAATTATTTTTTCGAATAAAACTTCATAAAAGTTACATTTTTAGAAAAAATATTCAAAATAAATTAACATTTGAGAGATGACTTACATCCAATTATGTATATATATTCTGAGATAACTTCAGTTGAAATTAGTTTGGCCCTCTCCCTCCATACTTTGCATGCCATTCATTGTGAACTTTTGTGCTTTACTGGCGCCATCTATGGGTAGTTAAAATAAAAAAAGAAGCTTCTTTTGAAATTCTTTGAACGCTGAAGACATTGGGAGAAAAAGTGAATAGTATTTCTTATAAAATATAATTATATATATATATATATATATATATCAATAAAAATAAAAATTTGCATTTTTGTATTTTGTAGGGAAAATAAATTTATAATTTAATAAAAGAAATTAAGAAAAAAAATCTGTTAATGAAATTAATAGTTGCAATTTACTTAAGTGATAAAGGATCATTTTTAATGATCAAAATTTATTATAGGTTTCTTTATGCATGTTTAAAAAAATCAGGATTTAACCTGAGTTAAACTTTTTAAAATTTAAGTTATGTAATTATTATTTTGGCGCCAACTATCGGCAATTAATCCGTGAAAGGCTCTTATTTATTTATTTATTTATTTTTTCTAATTTATAAGAAATTGAAGGTTATCGATTTTTTTTTTAAGCAATGAACAAGGACGAAAGTTAATCGTCAATATATTTTCAAGTAGCATTATTAGTTCTAATTTGCATGTTTTTTGTGAAGTAGTTCTTCAAATTTTGTGAGTGAAGTTCTTTCTTGCAAATTAAGTTTCAATTATAAATGGGCTGTTTTATAATTATTTTACTCTCACCTGATCCTATTAGTCAGATAAGATAAAATTTATTACTTCATAATTCTTTTTAAAATGCAATGCTATATCATTCTTTTGAAAATGCAAACACTATCTTTTAGTTTATACGGGCTATCTTCTAGTTTATAATATAACAAGGTGAAACCCTTCGAATTTCGACGAAAGAAAATGTTTAAAAAAGAACTGTTGCATTGATTTATAATAAACGTACAGAATTAATTGCAATAAAAAATCCATCGGGAATTGGTTAGTCTGACTCTTGAAACAAATACTACTTTAACCTAAAGTTACAAAATATTATTTCCTTAAACTGTTCCAAGTTATTGAAAAAATAAACTTTATTCTTATTCTTAATTAGTAACATATAATCAAGGATAAGTAAATATGATGAAATTATCAATTGAGGCTCTTATGCTACGTATTACGGAATGAAAAATCAGCAAAAATTATTTCACTCTGACACAATCATAGAATTTTTTTCTGCATGAAATCTAAACCTTACATCAATTGCATCATCTCAAAATTTACATACGCATCTCTCATATCCGTATTCACTATTTTAAAACTATTTTTATGCGCAATAGGTTTTTACTAAATATTTTTCCAAACTTGAGGTCACGTTTGTCAGCTATAACTTTGCATATGAACATTCGAACTCTTGACTTGAAGTTCTAATCTCGGTACCGGCGAGAAAAAATTCCAGAAATTTATGCCTTTCTAGACGCATTTGTGGTAAAATATTTAGTTTTATCAAAGAAAATGTCAGTTTTCTTTTAAATGTGAAATATGACGTCACTTTCTTTCATTTTTCTGTCATTTCAAAGAAGTATTTCGCCTAGCGTCTCATCAGTATCAAGGAAACGAAAAAATATTGAAATGTAGCAGTTATTGAGGTAAATGCGCGTTTTTTAAAGCGTTACGTCATTTTCTGTTAATTTTTAAGTTATTTATAAGTATAATGGGAAAATGACGTCAATAAAGATTTAATGGATAAAAATAAACTAACTCCATTTTCTCTTTTCTCTGCTACAATGGAAGTAATCCTATTGCCACCATTTTAAAAAAATAAAAAAAACTTTTATTATTAAATATAAAATGGAAATTAAATTAAAAAATACCTAGTACCGGCACATCTACAAATGGCAGTTTCATTTAAAATAACAATTATTAAAATTGGTTCAATAGAAAGCTCATGCAAATGACAAGAAAAAAAGAAAAACCAGCCTTGTCTTTTAAATATATAGATAGACAGGCAATATTAAGAATATACAAATAGCCTTGGAGGCAGTGACATTTTTTTTCGTTAACCCTTTCATACAATATGATCTTCAAATATGCAATTGATCTTACTTAATAAAGCAGGAAACAGTCGTCAGCTGTAGGGATAGCGATAGATGCGCCCTCAGGTCGGGGGTTCGATCAAGGATGTTTAGAAGCATAGGTCACTGATCACAGTAATATCCGTGATCGAGCTCCTGTTTATTTCGCTTCGACTGGGTGAAATTAAGAGGTTTTGATATTATAAACCAGATGACACCTCAATCGTGCACATTATGATTAAATTTAACTTAACGTGAATTATTTACCACTGAGTAGCAGATTAACATCACATAACTGAGGATAATGAAGAAAATCACGTAATATATATATTTTTTAATGAATTTTCCTGCAACAAGAATTTACAGGAATGAGTCGTTGCGGATATTAAGGGTGAATTCACAAAATACAAGTTTCGAGGATCAACAGTTTAAATATGCACATATAGTATGTCATTACCGTCAGTCTATCCGTTTGTTTTATAAAACAAATTTCAAAGTAGTAGATGCACACTGGATCTTGTAAGAGATCCCACCAGTTACTACAGCCCATTTTCTAAAGAAAAAAAATCAATCATGTCGAGTTTGCCTTTAATATCCGCAACGCCTCAAACTACCAAGGCATAAAAAGGACATTAAGGTTCACTGCTCAACATGCGCGAAACTTTCTAACACAATGACGTACACATTTTTAAACGTAAAGGTATTAAACTGGAAGACCTGACTATGGAAGTGATTTGGAATCTAAATGATTTTTCCATTTTTTGATAAATAAATTAACTGCCGAGTTATAAGCGTTTTTGATCATGTGACAAGCCGTTTCTCTCCCTTCGTTTACTGGTTTTTCTGCTTTCGTCCGGAAATTTCGTTCAAAACGCCAAATTTGACAGTGCTTTCTGAAAGATCTATCGTGTTCACAAAAAAACGGGAAACGTCTTTCGATTATATAGTTTCTGAATAACAACACCTGACAGTATTATGTGTTTCCGAACAAAAATGAATTAAAACTTATGTCATAAAGTTGCCATTTTAGATTTGAGAACAGCCTAATCCTCTTCACTCCCTAGGTTCACATATGTGGACCTTCGTTCTTTTCCATTTTACTAATGATAATGATACTAGAACTTAATTACAATTTCAATCTTATACTGATATTCTTCTATGTCTAAGATTCGAAATAATGCAAATAGACGGCTTGCACATGACGTCACATGTCTGGCATCGCTTCATATGGCGCCCAAATATAAGGCGAATATGGTGCTCTCCATTTGACTTATCTACCCTATATATATAAAATCCTAATGAATCGAATTGAAACGAATTTATGTAACGATTCTATGAAACGACTGATTAAACAACTGATTACGTTTCACGGCTATTTCTCCTAAAATATGGAATACTATTTGCGATGAAATTAACACCAAAAATCCGTATTGATCCACAGATCTCAAAACTGGTATTAGAATTTTAAAATTAGAACTAGTTTTCGAAATATTAATTTTTTTCTAATTTTAAATACTTTTTTTCTAATGATGGCAACTCAAATTTTAATCATAACAGATATTTTTTTTTCATATTTTAGAAAAGTTTATTTTAAATTAATTTAGCGACGAGTTTGGCCTCCTTTAAATGTATGCTAAGAAACGCATCATATTACTTTTATTCAGAATTCAATTTGTATTTCATTATCATTTTATTTAATACAAAACTTTCATTTAAAATTGAAACCTTTAAAATAAATGGCTTTTACTTCATTCTTTTTTTTAAACGAAACTAAAAGAAAAATATTAGACACAGATGTCATATACGCAACGGGGTACCTAACTGGCGCCAAAATGGCGTTATTTTGTCTGACATGGTAACCCGGCTATTGTTGCTTATTTATTAATAAATGTTTATTTCAATTTATTTTCTTTTTATTTACAAAAAATGTTATAAATTGTTTTGTTCTATAGTTATTAATAATTTTTTTCTTTATTGTTATTTCATTTTAAAAATAACAGAAAATAATTTAAAAATACATATGTAACAGGTATTTGAAAACGAGGTTTTCGCCAAATTGTCGTAAAAAAAAAAAATCACGCCAAACCCGGTGCGTATGTGACAATGCAACAAATCATGAGATTTAATTTCCACTTCAAAGCAACGTTTTAATGTTATTACTTCTCCAGTCGACGAATTTCGCCAAATTATACAAATTGACATATTTTTTAATTTTAAATAACAAAAGAACAAATAAATTAGTATAACATTAATAAAAATACAAATAAAACGTCGAAATAAAAATCACTTGATGACATAAACACGTGTAACTTGCTTACAGTCAAGTGAATGTGACATTTACGACCAACCATTATTGGCATTTAATCGTATAGTTTGGCGATAGATTTTTGGTCGATGGGATAACCAAGTAGCACCTTTTTAATTTACCACTCGAAAAATAAAAAAATGCTAACTGGCGAGTTAAAAAAAAAGCTATTGGCGAGATTTTCACCCGGCTAATATAAAAGTAACAGGAATTCTTTGTGATCATGGCAACTTTTATGTAGTTTTATTCGAAAAAATAATTTTGATTCTTTAATCAAAATGGAAACCTTTCTTATGAAAAGCAAAGGAATCAGCCCGTTGTTTATGGCAGTTACATGACTTGGACTATTATAATATAAACGAAATAATGGGGATAGAATAATATTTGGCGACTTATCACACCTGTGGCTGGCTAACATTAAAGTACCAAAATGGTCGCCTGGAATATAAAAAGCGAAGGGATCCGCCTGGAGCTGTTGATGATAGTCACATGACTTAGGCTATTATTATAGACATTGTTTTAAAAACAGCGCAAAGAATAATATTTCCCAACGATTAAAAATTTCTTTTCACGTGATTATTAAAAACAGGAAAAAAAACTTTAAAATTACTATTAAAACTATTAAATGAGTACATGTCAAAGGCAGGAAAATATTGAAAATTATGTCCTGAAAATTGTATTTACACGTGAATATTAAAAGGGAAAGGAAACTTTAAAATAATAAATACATTAATATACGTTTAACCCTTTCACGGACAAGGCACTTCTATTCGTAAAATCTTGAAATCAGTGAATGGCACCAGAATTTACAAACAAATTTCGAAATACAAAAATGTTTTTGTTCACTTACTTAATAAAAGGGAAATTTTCATCCCAATATTCTGATGCTAATGTGGCATTTAAGAATTAAAATTAAGTGGTCCAAAAATGAACCACCGCCCTTGAAGGGGTTAAAGCAGCAAATTTTAGTAATTGTATTATGTCAATCGTTTTATAACGCTGTTAAAAAATACCGAGAGACAAAGACTCTGGTTACTTAATTCATTTTATTTTAGCTTCTTTTCAAATGTTTAACTGATCTTCTTTAACCAAACACGAAAACAACCATTGGATGTCTTAACAGCAACTGATTCTACCTTAAATTTTTGCAATCAAAGGGAATTGAATGGAAACCCGTTTAACCATAGGGAGATCGCTACAGGTTTTTTCAGTATAATTCAATCTTCTCTAATCTTTTTAAAACAGATCAGATTAGCGTGCTTTTAGATTCTACAGTGTCTGAACGGGGGTTGGCGAGCGTAGCTTGCAGGGGGCAGAGCCCCCTAGTTTGCACTATAATAATAAAAATAAGAAAGATCTAAATTAAACAGAAAGATAACACGTGCTATTAACGGTAAACGGGGAGTTCTGACGTTCCCTGTGTGCTCCAGATGCAATAGTATCAGTCGTTGCTAATAGGAACGTGACGTCAATGCAAACCGTCTATAGTATAAACCTTTTGCTCTGAAGTCAAATTGGAGAAGAATTAACTCAGTAATAATCAAATAATATTTCCTTAATACTCACAAGGAAGGTCTCCATACGGGCATACTCCGACAAATCTGCAAAAAATTACAGAATATTCTTCTCATGAGGATAAATATGTTTATAAAAAAAATTCGGCGGAAACTCGATAGAGTGCCCGTAAAAAAAAAATAATGAAAATTTCGTTACTTGGCGATTTATCACCAGTTGGCGATGGAATAAAATTTCAAAAAATACTTTTTTATGTCAAATACTCTTTAAGGTAAAAATGTTTTATGTTGAACTTGTTTAAATAAATTTAATTTAAATAACTTTAATTTTGTCAGTTTTAGTTTGTTTTAACTATAGTTGTTATAGTTCTTTATGAAAGTTAACTGTGAAATTTTATGAATTAAAACAAAATTTTAATTAATTAAAATTGTTTCAATCTGAAAATTAAGTCCAGTTGAGCACTGTCGATTCAATTTTCTTGCTATGGAAACAAAAACTTCTCAGATATTGAAGTGTATAACTGCAGCATTCTTCATCTGGCCTTTATTTTGGAATACGCTTAAATATATGAAAATGTATTTTTCAATATGAAATGATTTTAACAGTGGTAAAATTAAATAACTGCAGCATCAAGCGACATAAATATGTTATACAAAAAAATGTATGCATTAACCTTTCTCATTGTTTAAGTTTAAATTCATCAAAATAGCCCAGTGGTAGGGGAGGGGAAAAGGCCGAATTCGGAATTAATTAAGGGAAAGCTGGAAATTGTTTTAATCCATTAAGTTTAGTTCTAGAATGAATATGCTAAGTTTTCCCCCTCGTAGTAGGTGAGAGTTAGAAAATATGTACAGATTTATAGTCAAAAAACGTTTTTTTTAAATACCATAACAATATCTCAAAACAGCTAACTCTGTCAAAAACATTGTCGATACAAATGTTGTAGATCTTAAAATTCTTAGTAAAATGAGTACCTAAACTTAATATTTTTGTTCAACATTAAGGTCACAATTCTACTTTAAAGTTTTATTAGACCCGTGATCAGGGGGTTGAACTCAGAATTAATCAGGAGAAAACTGGAAATTGTTTTAATCCCTTCAGTTTAGGTCTAAAATGAATGTGCTATGTTTTCTTCCTCGTACTTGGGTGAATGTTAGAAAATATGTACATATTTATTTTCAAAAAACACGTTTTTTTTATTACATTAACAATATCTCAAAACAGCTAACTCTATAAAAAACATTGTCAATACAAATGTTGTAGAGCTTAAAATTCTGAATAAAATGAGTACAATCATTAATATTTTTGTTCAACATTAAGGTCGCAATTCTATTTCAAAATTTTTCAAATCAAGAGCTTGAAGCCAGGAGAGACTGAGTTAACTTAACAATATCTCAAAATTGTGGTCTTAATATTGAACAAAAATATTAAGTGTAGGTACTCATTTTATTCAGAATTCTAGGCTCTACAACTTTTGTATTGGCAATGGTTTGATAGAGTTAGCTGTTTTGAAATATTGTTAAGTTAACTTGGTCAGGGTGGACTGATAACTTGGTCTTTCCTGGCTTCAAGCTCTTGATTAGCGATTAAGGCAAAATTTTTAAATAGAATTGTGTTGAACTTAATGTTGAACAAAAATATTAATGATGGTACACATTTTATTCAGAATTTTAAGCTCTACAACATTTGTATTGACAATGTTTTTTATAGAGTAGCTGTTTTGAGATATTGTTAAGGTAATTAAAAAACCGTGTTTTTTGAAAATAAATATGTACATATTTTCTAACATTCACCAAAGTACGAGGAAGAAAACGTAGTACGTTCATTTTAGACTTAAACTGAAGGGATTAAAATAATTTTCAGTTTTCCCCAAATTAATTCTGAGTTCAACCCCCTGAGCACGGGTCTAAAACTTTAAAGTAGAATTGTGACCTCAGTGTTCAACAAAAATATTAAGTGTAGGTACTCATTTAACTCAGAATGTTAAGCTCTACAACATTTGTACTGACAATGTTTTTGACAGAGTTAGCTGTTTTGAGATATTGTTACGGTAGCAAAAAAACACATGTTTTTTGACTATAAATCTATACATATTTCCTAACGCTCACCTAGTACGAGGGGGAAACATAGCATATTCATTCTAGACCTAAACAGAAGGGATTAAAACAATTTCCAGCTTTACCCTAATTAATTCCGAATTCAACTCCCTAACCACAGGGCTAATACTATTTACACGCATTCTAAAAATCAATTAACTGGCAATTTTCAGATGCATTAAAACCGTTTGCTTTTGGCGAGGAAAAGGGCTGCTCGCCAAATCGCGTGACGCTTTTGTTTTTTTCGCTCCAAATACTCGAAAGTATTTTATTTTTGTACAGACTTTCTATTGTAATTCCGCCGCTAAATTTGCCTAATCCTTTATTACATATACATAAGTAGTTTAATTAGTATTTTTTCCCCAAAATATTCTGAGTACGCGCAGTAAGAAGACTTCCCTTGTCAGTAACGCAGAGGTTAAGGATACATAGACTGTATATACACTGGCCTCCAAAAGTTAAGGTACAGGGACTAGATGCTTTCGATTGCACACGGTTTGTCGAATATCTACCAACATTATTGACGAATTGTTCTTGAACATCTGGGATGTAAAGAACATGTTTGATTTCATATTTCTCGATGAAGATTTAGTCGGGCCGACAATTAGGGGGCTAATAATAAATTTAATAATAAAATAATATTTGCGATCAGCTTTGCAACAGAAAATACTGGAAATGGTTTGTCACTGCGTTAAATGACTATCTGGGTCCTGTTCAGCGTTTATGTGCATTTGTGTAAGCATATCACTCATATTCGTAAAGATGTTAACGTTCTGTGAAAAATTCAAAAGTTTTTTGTTTATAGCATACAGAGTTTTCAACCAAATTTAACACAACTTTCCGAAAACCTGACAAAGAACAGTAGCAACAGTACACTTTAATTAAAACATGAATATATTGAATATGTGATGAGATATGGGCACTTGTATGAAATAATTTTTAACTGCGCATGCATGGAAGATTTCAAAATTTTTATTTCATTATTTGGTAGTCAGCTATTTAGGGCAACTTATCTAAAATGTCCAGTCAAATATCGAGAAATTTCACAAAGATAGGGGCGAGTTGCTCTCTAAAAACAGCTTTACTATAAGGGTTTTTCCGCAACTTTTCAATCAACTCACTATATCTTTCTGAGTTTTCACAATATTTGACTAGACCTTTTTATAGAAGTTACCCAAAATAGCTGGCTACTAAATTATGAAATAAAAATTTTGAAATCTTACACGCATGCGCAGTTAAAAATTATTTCATACAAGTGCCCATATCTCATCAAATATTCAATATATTCATGTTTTAATTGCAGTATAGTGTTGCTACTGTTCTTTGTCAGGTTTTTGGAAAGTTGTGTTAAATTTGGTTGAAAACTCTGTATGCTATAAACAAAAAACTTTTGAATTTTTCACAGGAACGTTAAGATCTTCACGAATATGAGTGCTATGCTTACACAAATGTATACAAACGTTGAACAGGACCCAAATAGTCATTTACCAAGGTGACAAACCATTTCCAGCCTTTTCTGTTACATAGGTTATCGCAAATATTATTTTATTATTAAATTTATTATTAGCCCCCTAATTGTACCCCCGATAAATCTTCGCCGAGAAATATGAAATCAAACATGTTCTTTACATCCCAGAAGTTCAAGAACAATTCGCCAATAATGTTGGTAGATATTCGACAAACTGTGCACAATCGAAAGTATCCAGTCCCTGTACCTTAACTTTTGGAGGCCAGTGTAGTAAGGTAACTGCACCTATAGTGGGCCACGTACCAATATTGGGCCGTTAATTTTTAAAGTTTAAAAACAAGCCCAGAATGCATTTCTGAAAAACGACTGAAAGATATCTGATTGACTAACATTCTTAAATGTTAACTTTCCATAAACTGTTCGGAATATTTTTTTTTTCTGCTGGTTTTTTTTCTAGAGTGTCTTCAAAAAGAGTGTTCTAGAGTGTCTCACCTATTGTTGATATACTCTATTACATCTTTCGGAATTCACTACCCATATAGCATTTTTAGTTTGCAGAAAATTTGCAGAAATCTTGCTTTGAAAACTTGCAAAGTTTCAGCAAACTCAGCATGACAAGACTGAAAGTTCATAACAAGACTGCAGCAAGATAATGCAAACGCCGAAGTCACCACATTTTGAACTTGCAGCTAACTTGTTGTGCAAGTTAAATTCATGCTGTAACAAATTTATTACAAATTAACGGCAAACAAGTAATCAAAAATGCTGCAAACTTACTGCAAAATAGTAATCTTTCCATGCCACATTAACTGTTTACAGCTATTGCACTATAAATTTAACCCCTTCGAAGGGGTCCATAGACCTGATCAGGTCTATTGATGCATACCTATTGGTCTATATATCAGGTCTATTGATGGTTAAGGTGCATGCATCGTTTTTACAACCATAAACAAGTTAGGGTAATATTTCTACTTTTCATTTCGAGCCTTTTTTGGTATTTGATAAGTATAAAGTTTAAAAAAAGAGGTGCCAACCGAATAAAATTTCTGCATTTTCTGCGTATCTGCTGATTGCCTGTTCTCTCAACAGAGGGATTTTTTGCTTTCGTCACTTTCGTGAATTAAACACAGTCTTGTCATCAGTTTCACAACAAACTAATCATGCAAGTGGGTAATGGTATAGCTTGCGGGAGATTTGTTGCGAATTTTTCAATTCAAATTTGTCACGGCAAGATAATATCAGAAAAAATCAAACTTGCTACTAATGTTCATACTATCTGGGTATCGCTTTAATAATAATTAAATGTCCTAAGTGGACAACTACTGGTGCATTTACCTTAATGTTTTTACTTGAAATTTTCTTATTTGCATTTTTCTGTAATGATGTTCAATGTGGTTTCCAGTCAATTTGGAGAAGTTCGGGGTTCCTTTTGAATTTCGGGGCGGAGGCATTTGCAGATTCTCATAAAAGTCAGGAATTTTTCCATAAAGAAGAAACTGAGAATATTAAAAATGTTACAGGAAAAAAATCAAATCCAAGAATTCATGAGTAGCGGAGGTTGTTTACATAATATAAATAAAAGTTTTAAGACTTTCAGACATAATTATACGACTTAAAAAAATATATTTCTGTAGTATTTATATTATACATATGAGAACTAAATGTCAATAAAATTTTCATATGTAAATCAAGTTAAAATATGCGTTTCCCTGTAAAGTAATTTTTTTTTTTATTTGATGATGAATCATATACTTACTGACGTTAAACAAATTTTAACAGAAAAAATTTCTGAAAACAACATAAATATCATCGTTTTCATAAAAAATTACTAAATATTGATAATTTTAACATTCTCAGTTCTCAAGAATTTTCAAACTTCCCAATTTTGCTTTAAATTCCCTGGGAGAAACCCTTCTTTTTTTCCTCCCAGGAATAATTCTGGTGCTTAAGAAAGTTTTGTAACTCTAGTGATTTACAATTTACACTACAATTGTACCACTTCACAGGGCCTGGTTAAAGCATGGAGCAATTGCCCTGTTGACAGTGGATTTGGTATGCAATTTTTATAAAGCTGGTATTTTAAATATGTTTTGATTTTGTGCTGAATGTAATCAATATTTTGTGCATGTAGAGTGGGATAGTATTAAAAACAAATTACAGATTTATCTAAATACTAGCAGGCTATGCCCGCTACGCTTGTCTGCTTATTCAAATGATCTTTGAATCACACAAAATGTATCAGTGAATTTGACATTGTGATTTAAAGCAATATGGAACCTTACCTGGAATGTCCTTTCACACTGCTGAAACGATATGAACGCCATTGTGCTATTGTGCTATTATATTTTCTAATGTGCAGACAAATTTTCAACTGTTAAGGTCTTCACCCTTTTAGTTGATCAATCACAGTAGGATTTGGTAAAGAATGATAGTACGATATGCAATATAATAAAACAAACCCTGAAAAATTATATAACTAATAATGCAAAGAAACAAACTGACAAAATCCATCCAGTAAAACTTTTTTTAAAGGCTGATCTTTCATATTGGGGTCCATCTGATTATAGAACTTTCCCCCATAATTCTATAACTAAGCAACGTAGAATGATACGCAATAAACTAAAACATTGTCTAATCAACAAAGCAAGTGCTATTAATATCCGTCATCTAGAACGTTTTGAAAAGTCTGATCTTTCATAATCGGTTTCATATGATTATGGAACTTTCGACCTTGCTGGAAGTTGCTTTATGACTAAGCAACGTAGAACAATATGCAAAATACTAAAATCATGTCTGAATAGGTATATAACTAATAATGGAATTCCTATCAAAGTCCGTTCTGTAGAACATTTAAAAAATGCTAAACTTTCATAATCGGATCCAACTGATTATAGAACTTTCCACCACACCTCTATTATTAAGCAATGCAGAAAGGGTATAGTATATACTAAAACCCTGCCTGAAAAATTATCTAACTAACAGTGAAAATTCAACTATAATGAATTCGGCTGAATCTTTTAAAAAGGCTAATCTTTCATGATCGGGTTCGTCTGATTATATAACTTTAAAACATAATTCTATGTATAAGCAACATAGAACGATATGTTATATACTAAAATCTTCCCTGAAAAATTATCTATCATTCTGATCAAAAACCATTCAGGTGAGCTCAAGTTATATGCAGCCGGGACAAATTTCCCATTTCCATTTTACTGTAGTATATACAGGGTGCAATATGTTATCTATCGCCGACCTTTAATTTCTCAACCGTTGATCGTAGACATATAGTTCCAATTACAGAAACGTTTCAAATGAGCTAAATATTCATGTTGTGGCATTATTTAAAGTCAAAAATCAATTTGGTGAAAATTACGAAAACTAACTTTTTATACGGTCCCCCAGTCCCTATAGTTATATTTAGTAAAATTTTATACATATCACAACAGATATAACACAAAAAGTTTGACATCTGTACTACAAAAATTGACACAGTTATTAAATTTCAAAGTTTGAGATTTTTGCACATGATTTTGTCTTTCATTGAGGGATCAGTTAAAAGATGAATTAAAGTAATTCGAGATCAAAATCAGGGTGCAATGTCCTTTTTACGGCGAAGCCACTTTTAGCCGGTATCGTCGGTACTTTTGAATGTTGTTCGTTTCATAAAAGTTAGCTCAAATTTTTAGATGAAATAACCCTGTTTGGTGATTTCCCGATTTAGTGATACCGGCTAAAGGTGGTTTCCCCGTAAAAAGGACACTGCACTCTGATTTTGATCTCGAATTACTTTAATTCATCTTTTAACTGATCCCTTAATGAAAAGACAAAATCATGTGCAAAAATCTCAAACTTTGAAATTTAATAACTATGTCAATTTTTGTAGTACAGATGTCAAACTTTTTGTGTTATATCTGTTATAATATGAGTAAACCTTTACTAAATATAACTATAGGGACAGGGGGACCGTATAAAAAGTTAGTTTTCGTAATTTTTATAAAATTGATTTTTTGACTTTAAATAATGCCACAACATGAATATTTAGCTCATTTCAAACGTTTTTGTAATTGGAACTATATGTCTACGAGCAACGGTTAAGAAATTAAAGGTCGGCGATAGATAACATATTGCACCCTGTATAGTAGAAGCAGAAGTAGATAGATAGATAAGAATACTGATTATTAAAATTTATGAAACTCCAAGTTATTTCTCGTTGTCTCTGTTGAATAATTTTAAAGACTTTTCAATCGGGGAGTATTGAGATTTACTATTATGTCTACAACAAATGTATTCCATTTTGTACCAAAACATTCTCGGTAAAATGAGCCAATTTGGTGTGGGTTCCGATATTATAATTTTTTTTTCAAAATCGCCATTTAAACTACGCACATGACATTTTAAGTGTCTCTTGGCACTGCAGTAAACATTTCCATTTTTTTTTTCAACAAAAAATGAAGCTATAACTTACTTTTACTTAATAATAAAAAATACTTTCAATTTCAAAAATAGTAAATTAAATTTTTTTGCAGTGTTACGATTAAATAATAATTAAAGCCAAAAGAAATTTGCGTTCAATAAATAGCAAGTCACAATGTTTGGCCCAGTTTGCAATTAAATTTGGTACTTTCCCACTGTAGGCACCTTGGCGTTTTTTTAAAAGCTTGGTGCTATTCGGGCATCAGAAAGTGAGATTTGTTGCCAATTGATATAAACAGTTAAGAAAACAAACTTGATGAAATTTTTTGTTTGTTTATATACACTGGTACAGCGAAGGGGAGGGGGGGGGGTCGGGGTTAAAACCCCTCCCAGAGCTAAAATAATTAGTATAATTGCCGCTTATATGAATCACTAGTTAAGCAAATTAGCCGATTTTATGAATCAAAACCAAAGTTAATATTAAATTTTATTGGTTTATTCAGAATCCGCGGCATTGTTGAATAAAATTCTACTCAACAAAGTGATTCAATAAAACGGCGAATATTGTATTTAAAACTATGAAAGCACACATTACATACATTAGTTAAATAAAAACTGGCCATTTGTTTTGAAAAAGGGCAGCGGTTACATTTACGAGACGTCTTAGGATAAAAGTGTGGTCATTTCCTGCCGCACAGACGCTTTGAGTTTGAGTATTATACTCTGGCCAGTTTTTTAATTGCATTTCTGTCTTTGTTCCATGTTCGAAATGATAATGGACCATTAAATCCCAGAGAAAAACGTAAAACCCACGCTTTCTAGATTTCTCTCAGTTTCTCTTTGCTCGCGTAATAATTGAAATTAGATATCTGCACAGGCCGAAATTTGCGGGTCTGGACCCGGACCGGTTCATAGAGAAAAAATTTCGTCCCGGCCAGAGCCCGACCTGGTCCGTGTAAAAAAATATTGGCCCGGACCGTAGAAAAAAATTATTGGCCCGGCTCGGTAAAAAAGTTAAAAGTTCGACCCAAGACTGGTCCGGCCCGGCAAAAAAGTTAAAATCTCGGCCCGAGTGAATTTCTACAAAATATTCATATTTTCACGTCGATTTGGTTAAAAATTTGTCTCTTTCGAGGAGTTCTGACCAAAAATATTTATCTTAACTTTTTTTTTTTTATGTTTATAATCTTCATTTTTATAGAAGTGCTGCAGACTGCGATATTTATTTTTTTGATGAATCTCTATTTCTTGTTTGTAAATGTTTCAGTTATCATTAATATTTTTAATCCATATTCCATGTATTGAAGAGTTAAAAATCTGATTTTTCCGGCCCGGAAAAAAGTTAAAATCTCAGTTCGAGTGAATTTCTACAAAACATTCATTTTTACGTCAATTTGGTTAAAATTTTTTCTCTTTTGAGGAGTTCTGACTAAAAATATTTATCTTAACTTTTTGTTTTCCCATGCTTATAATCTTTACTTTTATAGAAATGCCGCAGGCTGCGAAATTTATTTTTTTAATGAATATCTATTTCTTGTATGTAATGTTCAGTTATCAATAATATTTTTAATCCATATTCCATGTATTGAAGTGTTAAAAATCTGATAAATGCTAGACAGTAAAATCTTCTAAGGCGGAATTGCATAGAAAAGAAAAAAAAAATGCGTTATAGACAAGTTCCCTTCTGAGCAAGAGTAAATGCATTATATATTCCTTTCTTACCTATTAGTATATTAATTTTGAATGGATCAATACGTTTTTCAGTTTAAAACAGCATTCTCTCATAAGCAGGTTCTTTTTCACACATTTTACTATATTTTAATTTAGCTATATTTAATAAGCGTAGAAATCTACTATTCTTTTAAAAGAATAAATTTTAATGTTTAATTGTAGAATAATGGCGATTTAAAAATGTAATTATTTTTTGCAAAGGTTTTTTGGGCTAGGCCTAATTTTACTGTTTTTTGAACGGACCAGACCACTCCGAGACAATGATTTTCATACGGGCTGGGTCAAAACTAGGACTGAAAATTTTGGGCCCTGAAGGCTAGGTATGAAACCAGTCCCGCTCTGTACAGGAAAATTAAGTTAGGCCCGACGCGGCCCAATTCTTCAGGAAAAAAGTAAGGCCCAAACCCGGTCCGCCCCGATTCTTAAAAATGTATGGCCCGATCCCGGCCCAGTCCACAATAAGTGAAGACCAGGCCCGGCCCGAGTGCCGTGAAAGAAAATAGGCCGGGCCACGGTCCGGCACGTACAGGTAGCTGATTGAAATATGACAGGAGATATTTGTGCGCCTATTTTTATTAGATGTTGTACTGCTACGGATAATTAAAAAGTTGCTAACTAAGCTGCAGTTTGACTAAACTTCATTATTACACTGCTTAGGCGAAAGTGAGACTTAATTTAATGAAAAGAACTAAAACTAATTCAAAATAAATGATGATTTAGAATGTATTTTGAAGCTTTTACGCTCCTTTCAATTTTATTTTGAAGTTTTAATTTTTTGTTTTAAACCGTTCATTTATATCTTAAAAGCAACCATCATGGTACATTCCAAGCTTTAATTCAAGCATCAGTTTGCAACTATTCCTTTTGAAATCGGTTTGGTATTTCCTAAGATTCCATAGAAATCGTAATTTAGAACGCTTTTCGCGCAATTTCGAATCCTTTAGAAACTGTTCTTAGTGAGCATTTATATAAGTAACTACCATTCTAAATTTCAAGTTTCTAGGCCCTCGAGTAACACAAAAATCGCATTTTTAGAACGTTTTTTGCTCCTGCACCCCCTTGCGGGGTGAGGGGGGGGGGGGGGTAAAAACATAAAATATAGCCTGTGTTGAAACAGGAACTGTCACGATTATTTTATAAATAGGTTTGATTGTTCCACAAATTACTCTTTACAAACAAACGTTGCTTCTTTATAATATTAGTATAGATAAGACATCAAGTCGAACCCAGATATTTTTTGAGAACTGTAACGATAATGAAGATATTTTAACGAAATTTTCTATAAATATACATTGCTTTCCCTTTATGCGAAATTCAATGTCACTTAAAGTCCTGGTAGCGCACAGTAATTCAGTCAACTATACCGTGTTTAATGGTAACTCCATTCCAAAATATAGAATACCTAATTCAGCAGTGTTCCGACTTGGATAACTATAATTTCCACTAATTCTCGCGATATTATTACATTGACAAGGTGACATTGAAAATTTTGCTAAAATTGCTTCATTATTAAAGTTAGTAATAGTGATTGTCTTGGAGTGAAGCCTTTGTATTTTTGACTGAAAAATTGAATTGCAACCCTGATTTTCGATACAAAAAATGTTTGTTGTACTGGGCTTTTCCAGCTTTTAAAATTTGCCTATGATTTTTTTAAAACATTTTATATAAATCTAACATAATTTTGTGTTATTTTATTGATGCATTTTAAGTTTTGTATACTCTAATATTGTAAACGCTGTTTAAATGAATCATAACCAGCGTAACTGCTGATTCTAATATCTGAGAAAAAAAGTGTTATGATTTTCTTCATTAAATAGACTGATTCGATTGGCCAGTGATTCAAATAACCGGCGATCGCCATTATCAACAACTCAAATCCCCCCCCCCCTCCTAGAGACGAATTCTGGCTGCGCCACTGTTATATATGTATATTATCAATGTTTTTTATATACAAATTACTTCTGTTTCTTATTAAAATTAGATAAATAGCATCTTTATGTTAAATAAATTGCTTAAACACAGAGAAAAAATGCTTGTGTATATGAAATGAAACAGTGAATAGGTTGCCAGAAAATATGTTTCCAAATTTCCTTCTCCGTTAAGTCTATTTTCTCTGTTTCGCAAAGATCCCGGTACTGGAAAAAGTACCAAAAAATTTTGCACGTTTAGGATTGAAATAAATGGCGCAATAGCATACATTTTGGTAAGGTGTTGGTATAACGTAAAAATAGTAAAAGGTCGCCAAAACAGTTTCTTTCAAATCACGCCAATTCTGTGTTAATTCGGTTATAGAATAGGTCCGCTTTAAAAACACAGAATCAGTTTAAACCTTTTCCTAAGTTAATTGTGCGCCAAACCACGCCAAGTAACATACGCCAATTGTCAGTAGACTCAATTATATAACTTATCGGTACTAAATATGCCAATTGTCTGTGGACTCGATTACGTAATTGAACTCCTTAATTAATGCATACTTTTCAAACTACATCTACATTCCAATTTTCCTGATTTTAAGATCAATGGGTACTGTAACCCAGATAGCAATTTTAGTTTGCAGAAAATTTTCAGCAATCTTACTTTGCAGATTTGCAATGTTGCAGCAAGCTCAGCATGACAAGTCTGAAAGTTCATAACAAGACTGCAACAAGATTATGCAAACTCCGAAGTCACCATACTTTGAACTTGCAGCTAAGTTGTCGTGCAAGTTGCAATCTTGTTGCATCAATCTTACTGCAAACTCATAGCAAACTAGTAATATTGCGATGTCAGACTATTTGCAAACGCATTGTAAATTTGCAATATTGTCATGTCAGAACATCTGCAAATGAATTGCAAACTCGGAATCTTGTCATGACAAGTATAGCTGCAAATATGTAGTAATTTCATTGAAATGTTGTCAATTCTCTGAATTTTGCGTGTAGTACACAGGTAAAATAGGATTTTTTGAGACAACAGATGCCCATTCACCCAAATTTGGGAAGAACTTCGTTTTGATACTAAAGATGAAGATCCAATGAGTACTAAAAAATAAAGTTGTTTTATCATGTTTTTTGCGCAAAAGGGGGCATTGTTAGCTCAGGGAAGGGGGTAACTAAAAATAAATAAATAAGTAGGTGAAATGGGATATTGTTTATTATGTTTTTTATAATTCCGAATCAGGTGAAATCATTAGCAAGTCAATACGATCATTTCTTACAAAGTTATGGCAGGTTTTATTAATACAAAGTCAGGTAAAATAGGTTTTTACAGTAACAAGTGATTGCTATTCACGAAAGCTTGAGACAAACCTCGTTTTGGCACTACAAATTAAGATCCGATGAGTCTCCAAAATGTAAAGTTGTTTTACTGTATTGTTTTTTTTTGGGGGGGGGGCATTTTTTGATGGGCATTTTAGCTCGAGGGGGGAAAATTCAACTTTTTTTTAAATAGGTCAAGTGGGATATCGTTTCGTATGTATTTGAATAACATTATCGGCAAGTCGATACGAACATCTATAAGAAAGTTACAAAAAAGATTTTATCAATGCAAAGTGGAAAATTATATTTTATTTTTTACATAGTTTTGTCAGATTTATTTTACGTTTAAAAAGAGTTTTTTATATCATATTAAGCAGGGCTCCCAAATGTTCCGCCAACTGAATACCAATAAATTTTAACAGAAAAATTTATGGTAGGTTTGCGCTAGAATTAACTTTCAAATGTGTTTCCGGGGCGGTTTGTAAGAAAAATCTAAAAAGAAATTTTTTCTAAAATAATATTGGTATTAAGTTGGCGGACCATTTGGGAGCCCTGTATTAAGTCATCTCAAAACTTAAATGTCTTCAAAATAGCAATAGTCAAAATCAGGATAATTTTGAGTTTATTTCAAAGTCATTAAATTTACCAAAATCCACTACTTATAATCTGGCCTAACTTTCTAAACAATGATCGTATCGGCTTGCTTGCGATATCATTTGATTCAGAATAAAAAAATTCACAACAAACGATACCCCATTTGACATTTTAAAAATAAGTTCTGTTCGTCCATGCGTGTTAAAGTCCCCCCCTCCCTCCTCAAAAAGAACCCCACGATGATTCAACTTTATTTTGGGGGAACAAATCGTATCTACATTTCTAGTGCCAAAATGAAGTTCTTACCAGATAAATTTTTTTGAATGGCTATCAGTTGCTGCTGCAAAAACCTACGGTACATGCACCAAATTATAGTTTTCGACTTCGTATTCATAAAACTTGTCGTAACTATGTAACAAATGATCGTATTAATTTGCAAATGGTAATCATTCCATTAAAAAATAATAATAATAATAATAATAAACGATACCTGTCTCTTAACATACCTAAAAAAAATTTTAGTTTGCCCCTCCCGCTCCCTGAGTTAAAAATGCCCCCAAAACATGATAAAAGAACTTTATTTTTTAAGGACTCATCGAATATTCATTTTTAGCATCAAAATGAAATTCTTCCCAAACTTTGGTGAATGGTCACTAGTTGCCGCATTTCTACTCAAGTTTTGATTGTATATTTTTTATCTGTACGCTAATAGTCGTACTTTTGAAGGTTGTGCGAGTTTTGCGCGGGATTCCATACAATCGGAGGTTTGTCAAATGCTTGACATTTTTATGCTACATAGACCGAGTAAACAAGGACTTATAGTTTAAAGTAGATTCCAAATCACGACAAATATACTACCACAACCGCAGGAATTAAACCCGACATAGTTGAATCGGAGGCCACAGGGCTAACCATTCAACTACCTGGTAAGCCCCAATAACTTCCAATGATATACCTTAATTTGTTTTGAAGTTTTATTAGGCTCGCCAATTCTCAATTAGTTGCTTATTCCCTTCTAATTCTTAGAAGGTAATTAAAAACATTATCTAAAAATAAGTGGTCCATGTACATAACCAAAGCAAAGCAAACCTAGATGAGTATAAACACACACCCTCAATTTTAATTTCATATATAATTTTATTAAAGAAAATATAATTTATTTTCATTTCTTTTTGGCCAGAGTGGAATATATTGCTAAAACTTATTAACTTCCAGAAGGAAAAAAAAAACCTCATTTTAAAATTAAAATTTCCCTATGGGGCGATCCATAAATGATGTCACACTTTTTTCAACATTTTTAATCCCCCTCCCCCCCTTTGTCACAAAATGTCACTCTTCACCATACCCCCCTCCCCTCGTCACATGTCACGCTATATTACGTAAATATATACTTGCAGTTCAGAAACAAAGCACTATGTTATAGGTCATATTTCAAATTTTATTTTTGAACTTTAACTATGTGTTTTAATGACATTTGTGAGCATAACAATAAAACTGATTCGTGTATTTATTTTGTATGAAATAAGATTACGGTTTACAACAAAAAACATAATATACAATAATAATAAAATATTAATATGAAAGAGCAATTGAAAACAGTAGTATTTTAGAATTTGAAATTGAATTTAATATATTTGGTTTTTAAATCCTATATTTACTTTATGAACACAAAATACTTTAAAACAGATTGATTTTGAAGAAGAAGCCTCAATATTAGTTTTACTTAAATGGAATTGCCATAACATTTCATTTGTCACATTAATATGAACATTTATAAAATTATATATTAAATCATAAAATAGAAATTACTCCGAATCATTTACTATAACGACTCTTCCTCCCTTGGAGAAAATATATGCTCGTCCATAGAGTACGCAGGCATTTTGGCATCGCACTCATCCTCGGGAATAGTAAGTCCTCTAATATCTATGCAATGTTAGTAAGACCTCTAATGTTTAACCAAAATGTGTGATGTCAGACTTCTTCTTACCCCCTCCCACCCCCTTGTCACAAACTGTCACAATTTCACGAACCCCTCCTCCCCCCCTCCAAGCGTGACATCATTTCTGGATGGCCCCTATTGACAAATCTGATTAAATATAATTCCACAAAAACAAAATATTTAAAAAGTTTCAAGAATTTAAAAAGAACAAAGTTATAATAAAACAATACAGTCTATTAAATTACAAAGTTTATTTTCACACAGCTACAAATAATAGTTTCTAATACAAAGTATTAACATAATATTTACCAAATTAACATACAATTATTTAACATTCTTCTATATATTATTTCCGTGTCTTTGCATCCTAAAAGAGAGAAACAATAGAGTGCATTTTAAAAGTTACAAGTTAAATTTTCACTGTTTTCAAGAATCCTGCTTAGATTTAGTTCTAAAGGTGATCACAAATTATAACTCTTCAGGCAAATGACCGAATCGCTAATGTTAATCCAACGAGATATATTTTTAAAAATATCTCGTCTGTATTTTTATATTTTAAAAAACTTTTTCTTTTGCATTGGATAGCTGAGGTAAATTTCTGCAATTGCTGTTTTTACTTTATTTTAAGTTCGTTGAAGTTTTTATTTAATTTTCTTTCTTTCTTTTTCTTTTTCTTTCTTTTTTTTTTTGTGCGGACACTTTCACTCTTTTCACTGTTTATACCGGCTCGAAAAGTGAAAGTATATAAAAAAAATCATTTAAAAATATTGAAATGCAACCGAGTTACCTTAAAAAAATTCTCGTATTGGATTAACATTGGCGAATTGGTGTTTCCGCTTGACTGAAGTAGCCTCTTAACCCTTTAAGCCCTGACCCACACAATTGTACGGGCGATTACTAAAGTAAAAGAGAATGACTACCTCCTGTTTTTGTGCGATTTAAAACCAAATCCACACATTTATATGAGTTAATTGACTTTAGATGTTTTGATAAGACACAACTACGGGGTACCATCTACAATACAGGGTTATATTTTCTGCTTTTAAAAAGACTATATCATCTGACAGCAATAGACAAAAAGTATGAACTGTCGTAATTTCATTTAAATATGATTTATAATGTTTGCTTGGATTTAATATTTCTTTTCATATAGTTTATTCATGATTTTAATTGATTTTGTCTTTGATAAATTTAATTAGGCTTCACAAAAGTTGAAAAACAAATGAACCACACAATTGTGCGGGTCCGGCATTTACCATTTCCAAAATAGATACAATTCCTAATATATATACATAAAATTTTAAAGTGATTTTTTTAAACTTATGTTGTTAGCAATTTATTTTTTATTAATTACATTTTTAAAGCTGACCAATTTTAAATTAATAGGTTTGTACTATTCATGATTTCTATTTAAAATGGATAGTATTAGATATATAATATGCACATGTAACGAACTGTATGTTTCTGCTCTGAGTTATAAATGCCATATATGATTTATAAGTTTTATATGAGTTATATGCATACCACGAGATTGATTTTTAAGTTTGATAAATTCATTCCATTTTGTCGACACAGCAAGTAAACCACCAGGAATAAATAATAAATTATAGAAAGTTCAGCAAATGCTCGACAGATTCCGTAGTGTCTGCTTGAATTTACCAGGAGATCAGGGAAAATTTTCCATAGATGAGCAGACGATTCCTTTTTTACTTTCTTCTATCTTTACAAGAAGAAAGTATTGGATTCATGAAAATTTTCGACTTTCGGTTTTCGACGGATTTACACGTTTTAGGGGTCAGAGATTCCAAAAAACATGTTTTTACAAAATGTCTGTCTGTGACTCTGTGAGTCTGTCTGTCTGTCTGTCTGTGTGTATGTGACACAAATTTTGTGGGCGCTCTATCTCAAGAACTAATGCACGGAATTTAATAAAAATTTATATTATGTTCGTCCCTAATACAAATGATGCTGATTAGTTTTTGGTGTAAATCGCTCAACAGGTGGCGCTGCTATGCTGCATTTCCCGCGATTTCTGCACTAGCTCTATCTCAAGAACTAATGCACGGATTTTCATCAGACTTCAGATTTAGTTAATCCTTGATATGAATTGGTGCGGGAAACGTTTTGGTGTAAATCTCCCAACAGATGGCGCTGCTATGCTGCATTTTGCAGCATTTACACGATTTTCGTAATAGCTCTATCTCAAGAAATAATGCACGGATTTTCATCAAACTTCAGATTCTGTTAGTGCTTGACATGAGTTGACGTTTTGCACCTTGTGGTGTAAATCGCTCAACAGGTGGCGCTGCTATGCTGCATTTTTTGTGATTTCCGCGATAGCTCTATCTCAAAAACTAATACTTGGGTTCTCAACAAACTTCAGATTCAGGTATACCTGGATATGAATTAGTGCTGTTTATGTTTTGGTGTAAATCGCTCAACAGGTGGCGCTACTATGCAGCATTTTTCACGATTTCCACAATAGCTCAATGTCCAGAACTAATGCACGGATTTTCATCAAACTTTAGATTCAGTTAGTCCTTGACATGAAAAGATGTTTTGTACCTTTTCGTTTAAATCGCTCGACAGGTGGCGCTGCTGTGCTGCATTTTTTGTGATTTCCACAATAGCTCTAGCTCCAGAACTAATGCACCGATTTTCATCAAACTTCAGATTCCGGTATACCTTAATATGAATTAGTGCTGTTTGTGTTTTGGTGCAAATCGCCCAACAGGTAGCGCTGCTATGCTGAATTTTTCAGAATTTCCCCTACAGCTCTATCTCAATAACTAATGCACGAATTTTCATCAAACTTCGAATTCAGGTATACTTTGATACGAATTGGTTCTAAATTAATGTAATTTCTTATGCTATTTAAATTATTTAATTGACGTGATTTATATAGAAGAAAGTTTTGTGATGGCCACAACATACCAGTTTAGGACGTGCCTCGGTAAAGCAGTATATAAAAAACAAACCACACTCTGTTGTAACAGCATCATCTGGGATAGTTTTAACACTAGCATTACGGCGTTTTCCGTATACCTATAACTACGATCACCGGTCATTTTGACCGCTACTCTCGAATAAATGGAAAAGCGTATTTTTTGCTAGTATTATGTAAGTTAAATCTTGTAAATATACGACATGCTCTTTTAATAAGTAAACTATATAGTTAATAAGATAAAAAAATGTAAACAAATGCTAATTTAGCGTAACAAAGAGTTAAAAAATAAAAAACATTCAAGATTTTAAAAACTTGTTATAGTTTAAAAATTTTAAATACAAATTGATTTTATTTAAAATTAAATAAATTTATTACTTACATTATTCGGTTTGACAGCATACACAGTTTACCGATTTCTTAATTTACTTGTACAGGTTCCACAAACATATTTTCTACAGTTTTCACAAATATTCTGAGTTTTGTTGCCTTTACAAGTATTTATTTGGCATTTTTTACGTTTACGGGATGGAGTGCGACAAGCATCAATTTTCAACTGGTTAGAAGATGAAAGCGTTGGTTTTTTTTGATTAAACGTACATCTTTCTGAGCTCCTCAGCTGTATCTAAAATGAAATCACGGCGGCTGTAGTTGTTATATCCAGTAGTCTCTCTATAAATAATCCATGCATTTGTAGCTGCAAAATCAAGAATCTTAAAAAAAAACTTGAACTGGACAACGTTTGGATGAGGACTTCACAGAATATTTTCTGGACATCTGGTCCAAAACATCAACTCCATATTTGGTCGCATTGTAAAAATTTACAACTTCAGGTTTTTGTTTTTCATTAGATGAAATTTCCAATGTTGATTGTAAACTACTCAGGAGCAAGACGTTTTTGTTTTTCTTTCCTTGATAAGACGTAAGCGTTATATTTTCATGCTTAGCAATCTTACTAAGAATACAGCACATCTCTTGTTTTCTTGAAAGAATTAGGTACTTCTCTTTTTGAACAATTTATTGTACCAACGCAGTTTATTCCTGCATCTCTCATTTGTTTTACTAAACTGAGTGATGTAAAGAAGTTTCGATATTAAATTTTTCACCAGGTTCAATATCTGAACCAGAATTATCATCGGAAATAGTTTCAAAAATCTTTAGCGCATCTTCTTTTGTTAGATATTTTCTACCAACACTTCTACGCGCCATGACAAGAAGCAAATAAAATAAGCAAGTCTTAACACTGACATTCACTGAAACGAAATGCAGCTCAATATATTTGTATCCGTTGAAAAATAATATTTCTTACACAAAAGACATGCGCAGTCAGAAGGCGCGCTGCCATTCTAAACAGATGTCAAACAGGTGTTTTTCCTCTCCCTCTCACTTTCTCGCTTCCCACCTAACAAATAATGCTTTGAAATACACAAAGCAATATCCCCCTCACCACAGATGCACCTGCTTATCTATTAGAATAGCGGAAACAGCTATGAATGTGAAGAAAATAACTTGACATGTGTAATTTTCTAGTACGGTCAAAATGACCAGTCGCCGTAATTCTAGGTATACATAGTAATATTTTTAAAAATAATTATTTAAATTGAACAAAAAAGATTTTATGTAATGTTCTTGCGTTTTTAGGAAAAGTCAAAAAATATTCAGACTATAAACAGGAAATTAAAAAAGTTATGACACGTTAAATTGGATTTACGGTCAAAATGACCGCTGCCATAATTCTAGTGTTAAATTTTGTATTATACCAGTGGGAAAGTACAGACCTGGTCCACAAGGATCTAGGCTTAGGACCTGCTGTCAGGGCCGAAACTAAGGGGGGGGGGGGCAGAGGGGGCATGTGCCCCAGACGCCAGAACGAATGGGCACCAAATGAAGGATTATACCTTTGGAAAGGATTATTTTCTTCTGATGGACTGATGGCTTCCATTATTATGAAACAGCCATTATAAATGAAGTGTTAGGTGAAGATGAAATAGCAGTCGTAAAAAGTTAGAACTCTGATTTTCTGGTCAGAATGGGGGAAAAAATGGCCATAATTTTTTTTGAAAAAAAAATAATAATAGGTATAGGAAAAAAGGGACGAAATGGGAAAAAAAGGGACTGTAAGGATGGAACGGTAAGGAAAATTATCATCTATTTTTAGGAAAATCATGTTAAGACTAAGTGATAGCCACAATGTTCATTGATTTCTAGAAACAGTTGTTAACATTGGATTAAATAATTTTTTTTTTTCTTAATTTACCTCGAAAAGTGCAGAAATAAACCTTGGGGACGGTAAGACTACCAATAAAGCCACGATCTTGAAATTGATATTTAAATGCTGATTTAAATTTTGCAGTAAATTTCCTGTCAAAGAATTTTAGACATTCTTTCTCTAGCATACTTCTCCATGAGAAAAAACTTGAAAAAAATTCTGTGGCTGCATCTGAAGTGATTTTCTGTATAAGTTTAGCAAGAGGGACGGTAAGGATGAAAAACCCAGGGACACAGTTCAAAAAATAATATCAACTGTAAAAATGTGTGCAGGTTAATTTTTTGCACAATATTTATATTAAACAATTGTCCCAGTTTCGGAAAAAAATTACATCGAATTACTTTTATTGAAACAATTTTATACAGACAGCTCCAAATTTAAAAATCAGCATCAGGGACGAGACAGTATATGAGTTTTCCTGTTATTTGGACCCCCAACATCGTCCAAAACTTTTTTATCTCGTTAATATTGTTATATGCAATCATGCAATGGAATGTTCTCCAGTATATGAAATTAAAAAAAAAAAAAAAAATGTATTAAAATAAAAATTATTATTCAGGGACATAAAAGTCAAAAGATTGTGAGAATTCACCATATTAGTCCAAGAGCTGTTAAACATTTTAGGGAAGGTATTTGAGGCACCCTGAAAATTTGTGCAACACTTCTTTTGTAATGCCTGAATACAAAATCGAATGTCTGGCTGAAGGATCGTGGCCCAAAACCTGTGCCAGACAAAAAATGGCACTTGGCACGTGTCTGGAACAGTTTTTGTGCCGATTAAAGTGTCTGTCATTTTCAAAATATTTTTTTCTAAGCATAAATATTATTGTGCCTCAATCTCAGCGTGCCTCAAATACCTTTTTTGGGTAGTCAAAAAATGGCACTTGACACGTGTCTGGCACAGTTTTTGGGCCGACTAAAGTGTCTGTCATTTTCAAAATATTTTTTTCTAAGTATAAATATTATTCTGTTTCAATCTCAGAGTGCCTCAAATACTTTTTTTGGGTAGTGTCAAAAAATGGCACTTAACACGTGTCTGGCACAGGTTTTGGGCCACGATCCTTCAGCCAGACATTCGATTTTGTATTCAGTCATTACAAAAGAAGTGCTGCACAAATTTTCAGGGTGCCTCAAATACCTACTCAAAAATGTTCAACAGCTCTCCTACTATATATTGTTGTGCTTTTGTACTTTTTCGGTTTTGGTTACAGTTTTCTTTTATATGAGTACAGTTTCACTTTCAGAACAGGTTTCAAAATTGAAAGTATCTGCAGATAAAAAATTGCATAAAAGCTCGAAAAGGTACGATTGCACAACTATATATATCAACCAGGTGTATCCTATGCAAAAAATAATATTAAAAAATATTAAAATGTGAGCCCAAAATATGCAAAGAACTGTCCATAGAATTAACATTAGCTTGAATGTTAAATTTTACTTCGGGTGACTAGTGTCGGTTTTTAAGAATTACATTTTATTAAAGATTGCTATCATAGAAGAAAATAATCAATAAAGATGCAGTTGAACACTATTTTACATGTGAAAAAGGATTCAAAACGAAACATCTTTAATAATAACACAAATAAATAGTCTTCAAATCTGACATTAACAATATAACAATGGAATTAAGGTTTTAAGGTCCAAAGTTTTAATTATAAAAAAAAAAAAATATTTTGTAACTATTAAAATAATATTTTGGTGCTATGGTATCCGAGGTTTTAAGTATCACACAAAGCTATTTTATAACTTTTTTTTTTTGGGGGGGGGGGGGGAAGAGTTTAAGTAATTAGTCAATGCATTTTAGTTATTTAGGTCTAATTCATTGCAAAAATTCTGGTTTTTATTAAAAAACTCCGTATACTCCCGGTTTCTCGAATAAATCTATATCGTACATACTCTAGACATGACGTTCCTGACTTTAGCGTACACCCTCTGATTTTTTTTACGATTACAACACTGCAAACCAGATCAATATTTATCATAATTTTACGAACCGGAATATTGTTCCGATTTGCTCTGCACATTTCAAGCCCAGGTTTGCTGTCGCGAAAAATTAACAATTTCAAAATATTCGTATTTAAAATTTAAGAAAAATAGGAAATAAAACGACTTATACACATCCGATTAACAAGCAGTTATGTCAAAAGAAAAGAGAAATTTTTAAAGAATTAAATAAAACTGACGCCGGAAGGAAATACTGTTAATAACTTTAATAAAAATTAGAAAATAGCGATACAATAGAAGTCCACGATAAGATGGATGGAGAATAGCACACTAAGAAACTGTTTAAAATACTTGATATTTATATATAGAAAGGGGTTTAATGGCCATGAAAAGATAATTTAAATTTAAAAATGCATTCGAACGCACTGCTGAATTCAAGAGGAGGGGGATTTCCCCCGGAAGGTTTGTTATTTTATGCTTTTTAATAAGCAATTTCCACACCGAATCTCTAAAATGTCCCCCCCCCCTCCAGAGCCGCAGAAATTAACCCCGGAGAAAAATATCTGAATTCAACACTGCTCGATCGGCGTGAGCAAGAAAAAAGGCAAATATTAATTAAAACGATATCTTAGAAATTCCCCTTAAAGTTGAGAAAAATTCATTTAAAAATTAAAATTTTCAATAATGCCTTAACATGGACCAAAACCAAACTATTTAAAAAATGTAAGCATTCCTCAGTAAATAAACATAACTTTTTAATTTATTAAAATTTCTGTACGAAATAAGTTGTAGTTTGTACAGAGAAAATACAAAAATATCCGAATCACATTTGAATAATTAAAATAATAAATACCTTTATATCTGGGTTCTTTACTTGAACGCTAATCCAATGGCGCTGCTTCATGGAATTCAATAAAGAAGTGTTGTAATTTTGTCTTTGTAAAATTTCCGCGCATGCGCGTTTATATCTGTTCTCCTTCCAACAAAAGGAATTTTTCGCTTACGTCGTTATTTTATGACAGTGTTGTATCAGGTTTAGAGCAAAGTTGCGTTGCAAGAAAGCGATTGATTATATTCCGTCTACCTAGTAATGTCCTTGCGGCAATATTATTACTTCAAATTTTTCGTGACAAGAAAATATCAAGAAAAAATTAATCATGCTGCAATTGTTCATGCTATCTGGGAAGATGTTAAAAAGCTTGGCGCAATTCGGGCTTCAGGAAGTGAGATTTGTGGCCAAATAATATGAACAGCTATGAAAACAAATAAAATGAACTTTAAGCTTTTAAAAATATGTATTCCTATATATAAATTTTTATTTATGAATATGAATATTTTTGTTATTCATATACAATTTACTTCTGTTTTTGGGTGAATCGTACAATACTCTACTTCTCCCCAACCTGGCGATAAATGCGCCAAAGTGGCAACCTTGGATTTCTCTTTTGGGAGAGCGCTCTTGGTTTAAACTCCTTGTAACCCTTGTACTCCCAACGCGCCTATTTGGGAATTTTTTAAATCGCGCCTAAGAAGTAGAGTATTCTCCGGTCGCACCGTGTCTCTCTATTCTAAAAAAAAGTAACTACCGCTGTCACCGCCGCCGCCGCCGCCGCCGCCGGTTTTGAATTTTTTGTGACCGGAGGTCTTTCTTCGTTAATATTAAGAAAAATAATGCATACAAAAATATGAAAATCGGTGGTTTTATACAGAAATGTTTGATAAACACGCTGATGCAGACAGTTTTCAAATCGAAGAATTATTTTAAGAGATATTTAATGCTAAAGTTGGACAAAATCGTTTCACTAAAAAAGTTTTATAGCAGCAAAAACTATACATGGCAGTGTAATCATTTTTAGATCATTTTATGCGTTAGAATTTGCCGGAGTGCAGATTGCATTAATTTTTTTATTTTGACTCATTTTTTGAGGTTTTATTTCTATTTTAAATTCAAATTTTCAGCATTTCTTGAGATATTTTTTACATATTTTAGAAAGTGATTTTAATTTAAACTGTTGCCAACTGTATAAACAGCGGAAACAATAATGTTTGCTTCAAAAAAAAAAAAAAAAAAAAAAAAAATATATATATATATATATATATATTTATACGTGTAATAAATTAAAAATTTATTTACACGTGACTATTATAAACAGAAAAAAACATTGGAATTAGAATTAAATAATTATGTACAAAAAGCAGGAACTTATTAAAAATTACGTCATAAAACTATAATTACAGGTGAATTTTAAGAGAGAAAGAAATTTGTAAAATAATAAATTTATTAACATGCATTAGAAGTCTTAAATAGGAGAAATTACGTCATATTTACGGCACATTACAGTTATCACATAAAACGAACACAAAATAATATTGCAAAACGGTTTAAATTTAGAAATTGCGCTAGACATTTATTTGATATTTTGAGCGGATACTTTTCAACTATTTTTCTTAGGAAAGCGCAAATAATATTTCATTTCTAACACAAGTATTTTCACGTGAACATTAAAAAGAGAAAGAATAATTTGGTCAAAATTACGTCAGATTTAAAACGATTAATTTAAAATGTCTCATTTAAAAGAACTTTCTTTTCGCTTTGTTAAAAAATACCGGGAGACAAAGATTCTGTTTACTTAATTCCTTTTATACTAGCTTATTTTGAAATGTTGTTACACGTGTCTACGTCATCAAGTTATTTTTATTTCGACGTTTTATTTGTATTTTTATTAATGTTGTACTAATTTATTTGTTCTTTCGTTATTTAAAATAAAAATTATGTCAATTTGTATAATTTGGCGAGTGGTTTGGCGATTTATATAATTTGGCGAAATTAGTCGACGGGATAATCAAGTAGTACTGCAGCGGATTTGGCGTTAAAATTTCCCCAATCAAAGAGAAATGAATAGAAATTCGTTTATAGGGAGATCGCCACTGTTTTTTAAATTATAATTCAATCTTTCGAAATCTTTTTAAAGCCGATCACATTAGCGTGCATTTAGAGTCTGCGGTGTCTGGACGGGGGTTGGCGAGCGTAGCTCGTAGGGTGCCGAGCCCCCCTAGTTTTTATATAAAAAAGAGATAAATGTCTTCTTTATAGTAAATAAATTATATAATTATTGAACAGAAAATATGCATGAGAACTTTCCTACTCTCGCCAAGCCCATTTTTTCCACCTCGCAACTATATTGAAAAACTACAGAATTAACCCCATTGCTCTATTACTAAACTGTGTCGAACAATATATTATATACTAAAACAATCTCTGAAAAATTGCCAAACTAACAATGCAAATTCTATCAAAAACCGTTTATTTTAATTTTTAAAAAGGCTATTGTGATAATTGCGTACACCAGACTACAGAACTTTCCCCAAAACGGTATGGGTAAGCAATGTAGAATGGCATGTTGTATACTGAAACCTTCCCTGGAAACTTATCTAATTAACAGTCCAAGTTCCATCGAAATACATTCGGCAGAATCTTTTAAAAGGGCAAATTTTTCATTATCAGGTTCATCTCATTAAAGAACTTAACCATAATTCAATACCAACATACCAAGCAACGTAGAAGAACGTGTTATGTACTAAAAAACCTTCCCCGAAAAATTTCGTATCTAACAGTGTAAGTTCAGCTGAACTCGAGTTCTAAGCAGCCGGAATGAAATTTCCATTTAAATTATATAAGCAGAATGGAATTTTTCCAAAAATGCTGTTGTCTACTTGAGAAATAACCAATAATGTGAACGTCGCTCAAATCGCTGGTAGGCTCATGCATTTTTGGCTTAAGTTAAATCGTTTGGCGATAAAATGAAATCGTAAACAAACATAAAATATATAACTCACAAGTACCGTCATTTTCATAATTACATCTGCTAGTTTCTTCTGTAAGTCACATGATGGTCCAGTTAAATGAAAATAAAAAGTAAATAAAAAAAATCATAAACAAAATTGTCACTCAGATATTATTTTATCAAATTTTCTAATGCATTTTTCTTAACCGGACGCAAGAGATAAATTGCCAAATATAGTTTAAAACTGCAATCTTTCATATTGAATAAATTTTTAAGCATTAAAAACATTCCCTTTCATATTTAAATTCGATATTTTCATTTTCCACTATTACCACTCGTCACAACTGTTTTTCATTCTCTCTCTCTTTTTTTTTTCTTATAAATAAAATTAGTAACAGTTTTTTTCCGAGATGTACAGCCATTTTATTTCATTTATCAAAAAATTCATCGCCAATAAAATAATGGTAACCCTTTCGCCCAAAATAACAGAACTTTCCGTCATAATTCTATAACTGATCAACGTAGAACGATGTGTTATAGTTTAAAACCTTCCCTGAAACGATACCTATCTAACAGTATAAGTTCCGTCAAAATCCATGCAGTAGAACTCGAAATATAGATGTTCGGAACGAAATTTCCGTTTGGATTTTATATATATAATAGATGTATTTATATAGTTAGTCAAAATCTTCATTCTAAAGTATCTCTCTCTCTCTATCTCTCTATTCTAAAAAAAAAGTAACTACCGCTGTCACCACCGCCGCCGCCGCCGGTTTTGAATTTTTTGTGACAGGAGGTCTTCGTTAATATTAAGAAAAATATTGCGTACAAAAATATGAAAATCGGTGGTATTATAGAGAAATGTTTGATAAACACGCTGATGCAGACAGTTTTCAAATCGAAGAATTATTTTAAGAGATATTTAATGCTAAAGTTGGACAAAATCGTTCCATTAAAAAAGTTTTATAGCAGCAAAAACTATACATGGGAATGTAATCATTTTTAGATCATTTTATGCGTCAGAATTTGCCGGTGTGCAGATTGCATTAATTTTTTTAAATTTGACTCATTTTTGGAGGTTTTATTTGTATTTTAAATTCAAATTTTCAGCATTTCAAGATATATTTTTTACATTATTTTAGAAAATGGTATTAATTTATACTGTTGCCAACTGTATAAACAGCGCAAACAATAATGTTTGCTTCAAATAAAAAAATTATTTACACGTGACTATTATAAACAGAAAAAATCATTTGGAATTAGAATTAAATAATTGTGTACAAAAAGCAAGAACTTATTAAAAATTACGTCATAAAAAGTATACACGTGAATTTTAAAAGAGAAAGGATATTGTAAAATAATAAATTCATTAACATGCGTTAGCAGTCTTAAATAGGAAAAATTACGTCATATGTACGTCACATTACAGTTATTACATAAAATGAGCACAAAATAATATTGGAAAACAGTTTAAATTTAGAAATTGCGCTAGACATTTATTTGATATTTTGAGAGGATCTTTTCAACTATTTTTGTTAGGAAAGCGCAAATAATATTTCTTTTCTAACAAAAGTATTTTCACGTGAATATTTAAAAGAGAAAGAATAGCTTCGTCAAAATTACGTCAGATTAAAAACGATTAATTTAAAATGTCTCATTTAAAAGAACTTTCTTTTCGCTTTGTTAAAAAATACCAGGAGACAAAGACTCTGTTTACTTAATTCCTTTTATATTAGCTTATTTTGAAATGTTGTTACACGTGTCTACGTCATCAAGTTATTTTTATTTCGACGTTTTATTTGTATTTTTATTAATGTTGTACTAATTTATTTGTTCTTTCGTTATTTAAAATAAAAATTATGTCAATTTGTATAATTTGGCAAGTAGTTTGGCGATTTATATAATTTGGCGAAATTGGTCGACTGGATAATCAAGTAGTACCGCAGCTGATTTGGCGTTAAAATTCCCCAATCAAAGAGAAATGAATAGAAATCCGTTTATAGGGAGATCGCCATTGTTTTTTAAATTATAATTCAATCTTTCGAAATCTTTTTAAAGCCCATCAAATTAGCGTGCATTTAGAGTCTGCGGTGTCTGGACGGGGGTTGGCGAGCGTAGCTCGTAGGGGGCCGAGCCCCCTAGTTCTAAAAAAAGTAACTACCGCTGTCACCGCCGCCGGTTTTGAATTTTTTGTGGCCGGAGATCTTTCTTCGTTAATATTAAGAAAAATAATGCATACAAAAATATGAAAATCGATAGTATTATGCAGAAATGTTTGATAAATACGCTGATGCAGACAGTTTTCAAATCGAAGAATCATTTTAAGAGATATTTAATGCTAAAGTTGGACAAAATCGTTCCACTAAAAAAGTTTTATAGGACTATAAAACTTTTTTAGTGGAAGAGCAAAAACTATTCATGGGAATTTAATCATTTTTAGATCATTTTATACGTTTGAAGTTCCCGGTGTGCAGACTGTATTTCTTTTTTTAATTTGACTCATTTTTTAGGCTTTATTTCTATTTTAAATTCAAATGTTCAGCATTTCTAGAGATATTTTTTACATAATTTAGAAAGTGATATTAATTTAAACTGTTGCCAACTGTATAAACAGCGCAAACAATAATGTTTGCTTCACATAAAAAAATTATTTATACGCGTAAATAAATTAAAAATTTATTTACACGTGACCAGGGTTCGTTGATATATATCAATGGATATATATCTTGATATATATCATGATATATATCCGATATTTATTTTCAAAGTATCAAGATGTTTGATATTTTCGATATTTTCATATTACTTGATATTTATTTTCAAAATATCACCATGCAAGATATTTTTGATATTTTCAGTGAAAGCACGTGTAAATGAAATTTTCAACTGTTATTGACTGTGTTGTTCTGTAGGTAAAGAACTTTTG
>CAWVRF010000172.1:0-109000 GCA_963932465.1 Maratus speciosus
CGGTGCAGGGCTGAAAATTAATTTCTTAATAAATAATAAAGCGAAACCGAATATATTGTTTCAACAATCAAAGCATTGTTAGAAAATTCATCAGAAAAAGATACCGCATGTAAAACTCGCAATATTTATGAACTGAATTCCGGTGCACGGCTGAAAATTAATTTCTTAATAAATAATAAAGCGAAACCGAATGTATTGCTTCAACAATCAAAGCATTGTTAGAAAATTCATCAGAAATATATACCGCATGTAAATCACGCAATATTTATGAATTGAATTCCGGTGCAGGGCTGAAAATTAATTTCTTAATAAATAATAAAGCGAAACCGAATGTATTGTTTCAACAATCAAAGCATTGTTAGAAATTTCATCAGAAAGAGGTACCGCATGTAAAACACGCAATATTTAATAATTGAATTCCGGTGCACGGCTGAAAATTAATTTCTTAATAAATAATAAAGCGAAACCGAATATATTGTTTCAACAATCAAAGCATTGTTAGAAAATTCATCAGAAAGAGATACCGTATGTAAAACACGCAATATTTAATAATTGAATTCCGGTGCACGGCTGAAAATTAATTTCTTAATAAATAATAAAGCGAAACCGAATGTATTGTTTCAAAAATCAAAGCATTGTTAGAAAATTCATCAGAAAGAGATACCGCATGTAAAACACGCAATATTTATGAATTGAATTCCGGTGCACGGCTGAAAATTAATTTCTTAATAAATAATAAACCGAAACCTAATATATTGTTTCAACAATCAAAGCATTGTTAGAAAATTCATCAGAAAGAGATACCGTATGTAAAACTCGCAATATTTATGAATTGAATTCCGGTGCACGGCTGAAAATTAATTTCTTAATAAATAAAAAAGCGAAACCGAATATATTGTTTCAACAATCAAAGCATTGTTAGAAAATTCATCAGAAAGAGATACCGCATGTCAAACTCGCAATATTTATGAATTGAATTCCGGTGCACGGCTGAAAATTAATTTCTTAATAAATAATAAAGCGCAACCGAATATATTGTTTCAACAATCAAAGCATTGTTAGAAAATTCATCAGATAGAGATACCGCATGTAAAACACGCAATATTTATGAATTGAATTCCGGTGCACGGCTGAAAATTAATTTCTTAATAAATAATAAAGCGAAACCGAATATATTGTTTCAACAATCAAAGCATTGTTAGAAAATTCATCAGAAACAGATACCACATGTAAAACACGCAATATTTAATAATTGAATTCCGGTGCACTGCTGAAAATTAATTTCTTAATAAATAATAAAGCGAAACCGAATGTATTGTTTCAAGAACCAAAGCATTGTTAGAAAATTCATCAGAAAGAGATACCGCATGTAAATCATGCAATATTTATGAATTGAATTCCGGGGCACGGCTGAAAATTATTTCTTAATAAATAATAAAGCGAAACCGAATATATTGTTTCAACAATCAAAGCATTGTTAGAAAATTCATCAGAAAGAGATACCGCATGTAAAACACGCAATATTTATGAACTGAATTCCGGTGCACGGCTGAAAATTAATTTCTTAATAAATAATAAAGCGAAACCGAACGTATAGTTTCAAAAATCAAAGCATTGCTAGAAAATTCATCAGAAAGAGATACCGCATGTAAAACACGCAATATTTAATAATTGAATTCCGGTGCACGGCTGAAAATTAATTTTTTAATAAATAATAAAGCGAAACCCAATGTATTGTTTCAACAATCAAAGCATTGTTAGAAAATTCATCAGAAAGAGATACCGCATGTAAAACACGCAATATTTATGAACTGAAATCCGGTGCACGGCTGAAAATTAATTTCTTAATAAATAATAAAGCGAAACCGAATGTATAGTTTCAACAATCAAAGCATTGTTAGAAAATTCATCAGAAAGAGATACCGCATGTAAAACACGCAATATTTAATAATTGAATTCCGGTGCACGGCTGAAAATTAATTTCTTAATAAATAATAAAGCGAAACCCAATGTATTGTTTCAACAATCAAAGCATTGTTAGAAAATTCATCAGAAAGAGATACCGCATGTAAAACACGCAATATTTATGAATTGAATTCCGGTGCAGGGCTGAAAATTAATTTCTTAATAAATAATAAAGCGAAACCGAATGTATTGTTTCAACAATCAAAGCATTGTTAGAAAATTCATCAGAAATATATACCGCATGTAAAACACGCAAAATTTATGAATTGAATTCCGGTGCAGGGCTGAAAATTAATTTCTTAATAAATAATAAAGCGAAACCGAATGTATTGTTTCAACAATCAAAGCATTGTTAGAAAATTCATCAAAAAGAGATACCGCATGTAAAACACGCAATATTTATGAATTGAATTCCGGTGCAGGGCTGAAAATTAATTTCTTAATAAATAATAAAGCGAAACCGAATGTATTGTTTCAACAATCAAAGCATTGTTAGAAAATTCATCAGAAATATATACCGCATGTAAAACACGCAAAATTTATGAATTGAATTCCGGTGCAGGGCTGAAAATTAATTTCTTAATAAATAATAAAACGAAACCGAATGTATTGTTTCAACAATCAAAGCATTGTTAGAAAATTCATCAGAAAGAGATACCGCATGTAAAACACGCAATATTTATGAATTGAATTCCGGTGCAGGGCTGAAAATTAATTTCTTAATAAATAATAAAGCGAAACCGAATGTATTGTTTCAACAATCAAAGCATTGTTAGAAAATTCATCAGAAAGAGATACCGCATGTAAAACACGCAATATTTATGAATTGAATTCCGGTGCACGGCTGAAAATTAATTTCTTAATAAATAATAAAGCGAAACCGAATATATTGGTTCAACAATCAAAGCATTGTTAGAAAATTCATCAGAAAGAGATACCGCATGTAAAACACGCAGTATTTATGAATTGAATTCCGGTGCACGGCTGAAAATTAATTTCTTAATAAATAATAAAGCGAAACCGAATATATTGTTTCAACAATCAAAGCATTGTTAGAAAATTCATCAGAAACAGATACCGCATGTAAAACACGCAATATTTATGAACTGAATTCCGGTGCAGGGCTGAAAATTAATTTCTTAATAAATAATAAAGCGAAACCGAACGTATAGTTTCAACAATCAAAGCATTGTTAGAAAATTCATCAGAAAGATATACCGCATGTAAAACACGCAATATTTAATAATTGAATTCCGGTGCATGGCTGAAAATTAATTTCTTAATAAATAATAAAGCGAAACCGAATGTATTGTTTCAACAATCAAAGCATTGTTAGAAAATTCATCAGAAAGAGATACCGCATGTAAAACACGCAATATTTATGAATTGAATTCCGGTGCAGGGCTGAAAATTAATTTCTTAATAAATAATAAAGCGAAACCGAATGTATTGTTTCAACAATCAAAGCATTGTTAGAAAATTCATCAGAAAGAGATACCGCATGTAAAACACGCAATATTTATGAATTGAATTCCGGTGCACGGCTGAAAATTAATTTCTTAATAAATAATAAAGCGAAACCGAATATATTGTTTCAACAATCAAAGCATTGTTAGAAAATTCATCAGAAAGAGATACCGCATGTAAAACACGCAGTATTTATGAATTGAATTCCGGTGCACGGCTGAAAATTAATTTCTTAATAAATAATAAAGCGAAACCGAATATATTGTTTCAACAATCAAAGCATTGTTAGAAAATTCATCAGAAAGAGATACCGCATGTAAAACACGCAATATTTATGAATTGAATTCCGGTGCAGGGCTGAAAATTAATTTCTTAATAAATAATAAAGCGAAACCGAATGTATTGTTTCAACAATCAAAGCATTGTTAGAAAATTCATCAGAAAGAGATACCGCATGTAAAACACGCAATATATATGAATTGAATTCCGGTGCACGGCTGAAAATTAATTTCTTAATAAATAATAAAGCGAAACCGAATATATTGTTTCAACAATCAAAGCATTGTTAGAAAATTCATCAGAAAGAGATACCGCATGTAAAACACGCAGTATTTATGAATTGAATTCCGGTGCACGGCTGAAAATTAATTTCTTAATAAATACTAAAGCGAAACCGAATGTATTGTTTCAACAATCAAAGCATTGTTAGAAAATTCATCCGAAAGAGATACCGCATGTAAAACACGCAATATTAAAGAATTGAATTCCGGTGCACGGCTGAAAATTAATTTCTTAATAAATAATAAAGCGAAACCGAATGTATTGTTTCAACAATCAAAGCATTGTTAGAAAATTCATCAGAAAGAGATACCGCATGTAAAACACGCAATATTTATGAATTGAATTCCGGTGCACGGCTGAAAATTAATTTCTTAATAAATAATAAAGCAAAACCGAATGTATTGTTACAACAATCAAAGCATTGTTAGAAAATTCATCAGAAAGAGATACCGCATGTAAAACACGCAATATTTATGAATTGAATTCCGGTGCACGGCTGAAAATTAATTTCTTAATAAATAATAAAGTGAAACCGAATGTATTGTTTCAACAAACAAAGCATTGTTAGAAAATTCATCAGAAAGAGATACCGCATGTAAAACACGCAATATTTATGAATTGAATTCCGGTGCACGGCTGAAAATTAATTTCTTAATAAATAATAAAGCAAAACCGAATGTATTGTTACAACAATCAAAGCATTGTTAGAAAATTCATCAGAAAGAGATACCGCATGTGAAACACGCAATATTTATGAATTGAATTCCGGTGCACGGCTGAAAATTAATTTCTTAATAAATAATAAAGCGAAACCGAATGTATTGTTTCAACAATCAAAGCATTGTTAGAAAATTCATCAGAAAGATATACCGCATGTAAAACACGCAATATTTATGAATTGAATTCCGGTGCAGGGCTGAAAATTAATTTCTTAATAAATAATAAAGCGAAACCGAATGTATTGTTTCAACAATCAAAGCATTGTTAGAAAATTCACCAGAAAGAGATACCGCATGTAAAACACGCAATATTTATGAACTGAATTCCGGTGCACGGCTGAAAATTAATTTCTTAATAAATAATAAAGCGAAACCGAACGTATAGTTTCAACAATCAAAGCATTGTTAGAAAATTCATCAGAAAGAGATACCGCATGTAAAACACGCAATATTTAATAATTGAATTCCGGTGCACGGCTGAAAATTAATTTCTTAATAAATAATAAAGCGAAACCCAATGTATTGTTTCAACAATCAAAGCATTGTTAGAAAATTCATCAGAAAGAGATACCGCATGTAAAACACGCAATATTTATGAATTGAATTCCGGTGCAGGGCTGAAAATTAATTTCTTAATAAATAATAAAGCGAAACCGAATGTATTGTTTCAACAATCAAAGCATTGTTAGAAAATTCATCAGAAAGAGATACCGCATGTAAAACACGCAATATTTATGAATTGAATTCCGGTGCACGGCTGAAAATTAATTTTTAATAAATAATAAAGCGAAACCGAATGTATTGTTTCAACAATCAAAGCATTGTTAGAAAATTCATCAGAAATATATACCGCATGTAAAACACGCAATATTTATGAATTGAATTCCGGTGCAGGGCTGAAAATTAATTTCTTAATAAATAATAAAGATAAACCGAATGTATTGTTTCAACAATCAAAGCATTGTTAGAAAATTCATCAGAAATATATACCGCATGTAAAACACGCAAAATTTATGAATTGAATTCCGGTGCAGGGCTGAAAATTAATTTCTTAATAAATAATAAAGCGAAACCCAATGTATTGTTTCAACAATCACAGCATTGTTAGAAAATTCATCAGAAAGAGATACCGCATGTAAAACACGCAATATTTATGAATTGAATTCCGGTGCAGGGCTGAAAATTAATTTCTTAATAAATAATAAAGCGAAACCGAATGTATTGTTTCAACAATCAAAGCATTGTTAGAAAATTCATCAGAAATATATACCGCATGTAAAACACGCAAAATTTATGAATTGAATTCCGGTGCAGGGCTGAAAATTAATTTCTTAATAAATAATAAAGCGAAACCGAATGTATTGTTTCAGCAATCAAAGCATTGTTAGAAAATTCATCAGAAAGAGATACCGCATGTAAAACACGCAATATTTATGAATTGAATTCCGGTGCAGGGCTGAAAATTAATTTCTTAATAAATAATAAAGCGAAACCGAATGTATTGTTTCAACAATCAAAGCATTGTTAGAAAATTCATCAGAAAGAGATACCGCATGTAAAACACGCAATATTTATGAATTGAATTCCGGTGCACGGCTGAAAATTAATTTCTTAATAAATAATAAAGCGAAACCGAATATATTGTTTCAACAATCAAAGCATTGTTAGAAAATTCATCAGAAAGAGATACCGCATGTAAAACACGCAGTATTTATGAATTGAATTCCGGTGCACGGCTGAAAATTAATTTCTTAATAAATAATAAAGCGAAACCGAATATATTGTTTCAACAATCAAAGCATTGTTAGAAAATTCATCAGAAAGAGATACCGCATGTAAAACACGCAATATTTATGAACTGAATTCCGGTGCGGGGCTGAAAATTAATTTCTTAATAAATAATAAAGCGAAACCGAACGTATAGTTTCAACAATCAAAGCATTGTTAGAAAATTCATCAGAAAGGTATACCACATGTAAAACACGCAATATTTAATAATTGAATTCCGGTGCACGGCTGAAAATTAATTTCTTAATAAATAATAAAGCGAAACCGAATGTATTGTTTCAACAATCAAAGCATTGTTAGAAAATTCATCAGAAAGAGATACCGCATGTAAAACACGCAATATTTATGAATTGAATTCCGGTGCAGGGCTGAAAATTAATTTCTTAATAAATAATAAAGCGAAACCGAATGTATTGTTTCAACAATCAAAGCATTGTTGGAAAATTCATCAGAAAGAGATACCGCATGTAAAACACGCAATATTTATGAATTGAATTCCGGTGCACGGCTGAAAATTAATTTTTAATAAATAATAAAGCGAAACCGAATGTATTGTTTCAACAATCAAAGCATTGTTAGAAAATTCATCAGAAAGAGATACCGCATGTAAAACACGCAGTATTTATGAATTGAATTCCGGTGCACGGCTGAAAATTAATTTCTTAATAAATAATAAAGCGAAACCGAATATATTGTTTCAACAATCAAAGCATTGTTAGAAAATTCATCAGAAAGAGATACCGCATGTAAAACACGCAATATTTATGAATTGAATTCCGGTGCAGGGCTGAAAATTAATTTCTTAATAAATAATAAAGCGAAACCGAATGTATTGTTTCAACAATCAAAGCATTGTTAGAAAATTCATCAGAAAGAGATACCGCATGTAAAACACGCAATATATATGAATTGAATTCCGGTGCACGGCTGAAAATTAATTTCTTAATAAATAATAAAGCGAAACCGAATATATTGTTTCAACAATCAAAGCATTGTTAGAAAATTCATCAGAAAGAGATACCGCATGTAAAACACGCAGTATTTATGAATTGAATTCCGGTGCACGGCTGAAAATTAATTTCTTAATAAATACTAAAGCGAAACCGAATGTATTGTTTCAACAATCAAAGCATTGTTAGAAAATTCATCCGAAAGAGATACCGCATGTAAAACACGCAATATTAATGAATTGAATTCCGGTGCACGGCTGAAAATTAATTTCTTAATAAATAATAAAGCGAAACCGAATGTATTGTTTCAACAATCAAAGCATTGTTAGAAAATTCATCAGAAAGAGATACCGCATGTAAAACACGCAATATTTATGAATTGAATTCCGGTGCACGGCTGAAAATTAATTTCTTAATAAATAATAAAGCAAAACCGAATGTATTGTTACAACAATCAAAGCATTGTTAGAAAATTCATCAGAAAGAGATACCGCATGTAAAACACGCAATATTTATGAATTGAATTCCGGTGCACGGCTGAAAATTAATTTCTTAATAAATAATAAAGTGAAACCGAATGTATTGTTTCAACAAACAAAGCATTGTTAGAAAATTCATCAGAAAGAGATACCGCATGTAAAACACGCAATATTTATGAATTGAATTCCGGTGCACGGCTGAAAATTAATTTCTTAATAAATAATAAAGCAAAACCGAATGTATTGTTACAACAATCAAAGCATTGTTAGAAAATTCATCAGAAAGAGATACCGCATGTGAAACACGCAATATTTATGAATTGAATTCCGGTGCACGGCTGAAAATTAATTTCTTAATAAATAATAAAGCGAAACCGAATGTATTGTTTCAACAATCAAAGCATTGTTAGAAAATTCATCAGAAAGATATACCGCATGTAAAACACGCAATATTTATGAATTGAATTCCGGTGCAGGGCTGAAAATTAATTTCTTAATAAATAATAAAGCGAAACCGAATGTATTGTTTCAACAATCAAAGCATTGTTAGAAAATTCACCAGAAAGAGATACCGCATGTAAAACACGCAATATTTATGAACTGAATTCCGGTGCACGGCTGAAAATTAATTTCTTAATAAATAATAAAGCGAAACCGAACGTATAGTTTCAACAATCAAAGCATTGTTAGAAAATTCATCAGAAAGAGATACCGCATGTAAAACACGCAATATTTAATAATTGAATTCCGGTGCACGGCTGAAAATTAATTTCTTAATAAATAATAAAGCGAAACCCAATGTATTGTTTCAACAATCAAAGCATTGTTAGAAAATTCATCAGAAAGAGATACCGCATGTAAAACACGCAATATTTATGAATTGAATTCCGGTGCAGGGCTGAAAATTAATTTCTTAATAAATAATAAAGCGAAACCGAATGTATTGTTTCAACAATCAAAGCATTGTTAGAAAATTCATCAGAAAGAGATACCGCATGTAAAACACGCAATATTTATGAATTGAATTCCGGTGCACGGCTGAAAATTAATTTTTAATAAATAATAAAGCGAAACCGAATGTATTGTTTCAACAATCAAAGCATTGTTAGAAAATTCATCAGAAATATATACCGCATGTAAAACACGCAATATTTATGAATTGAATTCCGGTGCAGGGCTGAAAATTAATTTCTTAATAAATAATAAAGATAAACCGAATGTATTGTTTCAACAATCAAAGCATTGTTAGAAAATTCATCAGAAATATATACCGCATGTAAAACACGCAAAATTTATGAATTGAATTCCGGTGCAGGGCTGAAAATTAATTTCTTAATAAATAATAAAGCGAAACCCAATGTATTGTTTCAACAATCACAGCATTGTTAGAAAATTCATCAGAAAGAGATACCGCATGTAAAACACGCAATATTTATGAATTGAATTCCGGTGCAGGGCTGAAAATTAATTTCTTAATAAATAATAAAGCGAAACCGAATGTATTGTTTCAACAATCAAAGCATTGTTAGAAAATTCATCAGAAATATATACCGCATGTAAAACACGCAAAATTTATGAATTGAATTCCGGTGCAGGGCTGAAAATTAATTTCTTAATAAATAATAAAGCGAAACCGAATGTATTGTTTCAACAATCAAAGCATTGTTAGAAAATTCATCAGAAAGAGATACCGCATGTAAAACACGCAATATTTATGAATTGAATTCCGGTGCAGGGCTGAAAATTAATTTCTTAATAAATAATAAAGCGAAACCGAATGTATTGTTTCAACAATCAAAGCATTGTTAGAAAATTCATCAGAAAGAGATACCGCATGTAAAACACGCAATATTTATGAATTGAATTCCGGTGCACGGCTGAAAATTAATTTCTTAATAAATAATAAAGCGAAACCGAATATATTGTTTCAACAATCAAAGCATTGTTAGAAAATTCATCAGAAAGAGATACCGCATGTAAAACACGCAGTATTTATGAATTGAATTCCGGTGCACGGCTGAAAATTAATTTCTTAATAAATAATAAAGCGAAACCGAATATATTGTTTCAACAATCAAAGCATTGTTAGAAAATTCATCAGAAAGAGATACCGCATGTAAAACACGCAATATTTATGAACTGAATTCCGGTGCGGGGCTGAAAATTAATTTCTTAATAAATAATAAAGCGAAACCGAACGTATAGTTTCAACAATCAAAGCATTGTTAGAAAATTCATCAGAAAGGTATACCACATGTAAAACACGCAATATTTAATAATTGAATTCCGGTGCACGGCTGAAAATTAATTTCTTAATAAATAATAAAGCGAAACCGAATGTATTGTTTCAACAATCAAAGCATTGTTAGAAAATTCATCAGAAAGAGATACCGCATGTAAAACACGCAATATTTATGAATTGAATTCCGGTGCAGGGCTGAAAATTAATTTCTTAATAAATAATAAAGCGAAACCGAATGTATTGTTTCAACAATCAAAGCATTGTTGGAAAATTCATCAGAAAGAGATACCGCATGTAAAACACGCAATATTTATGAATTGAATTCCGGTGCACGGCTGAAAATTAATTTTTAATAAATAATAAAGCGAAACCGAATGTATTGTTTCAACAATCAAAGCATTGTTAGAAAATTCATCAGAAATATATACCGCATGTAAAACACGCAATATTTATGAATTGAATTCCGGTGCAGGGCTGAAAATTAATTTCTTAATAAATAATAAAGCGAAACCGAATGTATTGTTTCAACAATCAAAGCATTGTTAGAAAATTCATCAGAAAGAGATACCGCATGTAAAACACGCAGTATTTATGAATTGAATTCCGGTGCACGTCTGAAAATTAATTTCTTAATAAATAATAAAGCGAAACCGAATATATTGTTTCAACAATCAAAGCATTGTTAGAAAATTCATCAGAAAGAGATACCGCATGTAAAACACGCAATATTTATGAACTGAATTCCGGTGCAGGGCTGAAAATTAATTTCTTAATAAATAATAAAGCGAAACCGAACGTATAGTTTCAACAATCAAAGCATTGTTAGAAAATTCATCAGAAAGGTATACCGCATGTAAAACACGCAATATTTAATAATTGAATTCCGGTGCACGGCTGAAAATTAATTTCTTAATAAATAATAAAGCGAAACCGAATGTATTGTTTCAACAGTCAAAGCATTGTTAGAAAATAAAACAGAAAGAGATACCGCATGTAAAACACGCAATATTTATGAATTGAATTCCGGTGCAGGGCTGAAAATTAATTTCTTAATAAATAATAAAGCGAAACCGAATGTATTGTTTCAACAATCAAAGCATTGTTGGAAAATTCATTCGAAAGAGATACCGCATGTAAAACACGCAATATTTATGAATTGAATTCCGGTGCACGGCTGAAAATTAATTTTTAATAAATAATAAAGCGAAACCGAATGTATTGTTTCAACAATCAAAGCATTGTTAGAAAATTCATCAGAAATATATACCGCATGTAAAACACGCAATATTTATGAATTGAATTCCGGTGCAGGGCTGAAAATTAATTTCTTAATAAATAATAAAGCGAAACCGAATGTATTGTTTCAACAATCAAAGCATTGTTAGAAAATTCATCAGAAAGAGGTACCGCATGTAAAACACGCAATATTTAATAATTGAATTCCGGTGCACGGCTGAAAATTAATTTTTTAATAAATAATAAAGCGAAACCCAATGTATTGTTTCAACAATCAAAGCATTGTTAGAAAATTCATCAGAAAGAGATACCGCATGTAAAACACGCAATATTTATGAACTGAAATCCGGTGCACGGCTGAAAATTAATTTCTTAATAAATAATAAAGCGAAACCGAATGTATAGTTTCAACAATCAAAGCATTGTTAGAAAATTCATCAGAAAGAGATACCGTATGTAAAACACGCAATATTTAATAATTGAATTCCGGTGCACGGCTGAAAATTAATTTCTTAATAAATAATAAAGCGAAACCCAATGTATTGTTTCAACAATCAAAGCATTGTTAGAAAATTCATCAGAAAGAGATACCGCATGTAAAACACGCAATATTTATGAATTGAATTCCGGTGCAGGGCTGAAAATTAATTTCTTAATAAATAATAAAGCGAAACCGAATGTATTGTTTCAACAATCAAAGCATTGTTAGAAAATTCATCAGAAATATATACCGCATGTAAAACACGCAAAATTTATGAATTGAATTCCGGTGCAGGGCTGAAAATTAATTTCTTAATAAATAATAAAGCGAAACCGAATGTATTGTTTCAACAATCAAAGCATTGTTAGAAAATTCATCAGAAAGAGATACCGCATGTTAAACACGCAATATTTATGAATTGAATTCCGGTGCAGGGCTGAAAATTAATTTCTTAATAAATAATAAAGCGAAACCGAATGTATTGTTTCAACAATCAAAGCATTGTTAGAAAATTCATCAGAAAGAGATACCGCATGTAAAACACGCAATATTTATGAATTGAATTCCGGTGCACGGCTGAAAATTAATTTCTTAATAAATAATAAAGCGAAACCGAATATATTGTTTCAACAATCAAAGCATTGTTAGAAAATTCATCAGAAAGAGATACCGCATGTAAAACACGCAGTATTTATGAATTGAATTCCGGTGCACGGCCGAAAATTAATTTCTTAATAAATAATAAAGCGAAACCGAATATATTGTTTCAACAATCAAAGCATTGTTAGAAAATTCATCAGAAAGAGATACCGCATGTAAAACACGCAATATTTATGAACTGAATTCCAGTACAGGGCTGAAAATTAATTTCTTAATAAATAATAAAGCGAAACCGAACGTATAGTTTCAACAATCAAAGCATTGTTAGAAAATTCATCAGAAAGGTATACCGCATGTAAAACACGCAATATTTAATAATTGAATTCCGGTGCACGGCTGAAAATTAATTTCTTAATAAATAATAAAGCGAAACCGAATGTATTGTTTCAACAATCAAAGCATTGTTAGAAAATTCATCAGAAAGAGATACCGCATGTAAAACACGCAATATTTATGAATTGAATTCCGGTGCAGGGCCGAAAATTAATTTCTTAATAAATAATAAAGCGAAACCGAATGTATTGTTTCAACAATCAAAGCATTGTTAGAAAATTCATCAGAAAGAGATACCGCATGTAAAACACGCAATATTTATGAATTGAATTCCGGTGCACGGCTGAAAATTAATTTTTAATAAATAATAAAGCGAAACCGAATGTATTGTTTCAACAATCAAAGCATTGTTAGAAAATTCATCAGAAATATATACCGCATGTAAAACACGCAATATTTATGAATTGAATTCCGGTGCAGGGCTGAAAATTAATTTCTTAATAAATAATAAAGCGAAACCGAATGTATTGTTTCAACAATCAAAGCATTGTTAGAAAATTCATCAGAAATATATACCGCATGTAAAACACGCAAAATTTATGAATTGAATTCCGGTGCAGGGCTGAAAATTAATTTCTTAATAAATAATAAAGCGAAACCGAATGTATTGTTTCAACAATCAAAGCATTGTTAGAAAATTCATCAGAAAGAGATACCGCATGTTAAACACGCAATATTTATGAATTGAATTCCGGTGCAGGGCTGAAAATTAATTTCTTAATAAATAATAAAGCGAAACCGAATGTATTGTTTCAACAATCAAAGCATTGTTAGAAAATTCATCAGAAAGAGATACCGCATGTAAAACACGCAATATTTATGAATTGAATTCCGGTGCACGGCTGAAAATTAATTTCTTAATAAATAATAAAGCGAAACCGAATATATTGTTTCAACAATCAAAGCATTGTTAGAAAATTCATCAGAAAGAGATACCGCATGTAAAACACGCAGTATTTATGAATTGAATTCCGGTGCACGGCTGAAAATTAATTTCTTAATAAATAATAAAGCGAAACCGAATATATTGTTTCAACAATCAAAGCATTGTTAGAAAATTCATCAGAAAGAGATACCGCATGTAAAACACGCAATATTTATGAACTGAATTCCGGTGCAGGGCTGAAAATTAATTTCTTAATAAATAATAAAGCGAAACCGAACGTATAGTTTCAACAATCAAAGCATTGTTAGAAAATTCATCAGAAAGGTATACCGCATGTAAAACACGCAATATTTAATAATTGAATTCCGGTGCACGGCTGAAAATTAATTTCTTAATAAATAATAAAGCGAAACCGAATGTATTGTTTCAACAATCAAAGCATTGTTAGAAAATTCATCAGAAAGAGATACCGCATGTAAAACACGCAATATTTATGAATTGAATTCCGGTGCAGGGCTGAAAATTAATTTCTTAATAAATAATAAAGCGAAACCGAATGTATTGTTTCAACAATCAAAGCATTGTTAGAAAATTCATCAGAAAGAGATACCGCATGTAAAACACGCAATATTTATGAATTGAATTCCGGTGCACGGCTGAAAATTAATTTTTAATAAATAATAAAGCGAAACCGAATGTATTGTTTCAACAATCAAAGCATTGTTAGAAAATTCATCAGAAATATATACCGCATGTAAAACACGCAAAATTTATGAATTGAATTCCGGTGCAGGGCTGAAAATTAATTTCTTAATAAATAATAAACCGAAACCGAATGTATTGTTTCAACAATCAAAGCATTGTTAGAAAATTCATCAGAAAGAGATACCGCATGTAAAACACGCAATATTTATGAATTGAATTCCCGGTGCAGGGCTGAAAATTAATTTCTTAATAAATAATAAAGCGAAACCGAATGTATTGTTTCAACAATCAAAGCATTGTTAGAAAATTCATCAGAAAGAGATACCGCATGTAAAACACGCAATATTTATGAATTGAATTCCGGTGCACGGCTGAAAATTAATTTCTTAATAAATAATAAAGCGAAACCGAATATATGTTTCAACAAACAAAGCATTGTTAGAAAATTCATCAGAAAGAGATACCGCATGTAAAACACGCAGTATTTATGAATTGAATTCCGGTGCACGGCTGAAAATTAATTTCTTAATAAATAATAAAGCGAAACCGAATATATTGTTTCAACAATCAAAGCATTGTTAGAAAATTCATCAGAAAGAGATACCGCATGTAAAACACGCAATATGTATGAACTGAATTCCGGTGCAGGCTGAAAATTAATTTCTTAATAAATAATAAAGCGAAACCGAACGTATAGTTTCAACAATCAAAGCATTGTTAGAAAATTCATCAGAAAGGTATACCGCATGTAAAACACGCAATATTTAATAATTGAATTCCGGTGCACGGCTGAAAATTAATTTCTTCATAAATAATAAAGCGAAACCGAATGTATTGTTTCAACAATCAAAGCATTGTTAGAAAATTCATCAGAAAGAGATACCGCATGTAAAACACGCAATATTTATGAATTGAATTCCGGTGCAGGGCTGAAAATTAATTTCTTAATAAATAATAAAGCGAAACCGAATGTATTGTTTCAACAATCAAAGCATTGTTAGAAAATTCATCAGAAAGAGATACCGCATGTAAAACACGCAATATTTATGAATTGAATTCCGGTGCACGGCTGAAAATTAATTTTTTAATAAATAATAAAGCGAAACCCAATGTATTGTTTCAACAATCAAAGCATTGTTAGAAAATTCATCAGAAAGAGATACCGCATGTAAAACACGCAATATTTATGAACTGAAATCCGGTGCACGGCTGAAAATTAATTTCTTAATAAATAATAAAGCGAAACCGAATGTATAGTTTCAACAATCAAAGCATTGTTAGAAAATTCATCAGAAAGAGATACCGTATGTAAAACACGCAATATTTAATAATTGAATTCCGGTGCACGGCTGAAAATTAATTTCTTAATAAATAATAAAGCGAAACCCAATGTATTGTTTCAACAATCAAAGCATTGTTAGAAAATTCATCAGAAAGAGATACCGCATGTAAAACACGCAATATTTATGAATTGAATTCCGGTGCAGGGCTGAAAATTAATTTCTTAATAAATAATAAAGCGAAACCGAATGTATTGTTTCAACAATCAAAGCATTGTTAGAAAATCATCAGAATATATACCGCATGTAAAACACGCAAAATTTATGAATTGAATTCCGGTGCAGGGCTGAAAATTAATTTCTTAATAAATAATAAAGCGAAACCGAATGTATTGTTTCAACAATCAAAGCATTGTTAGAAATTCATCAGAAAGAGATACCGCATGTTAAACACGCAATATTTACTGAATTGAATTCCGGTGCAGGGCTGAAAATTAATTTCTTAATAAATAATAAAGCGAAACCGAATATGTATTGTTTCAACAATCAAAGCATTGTTAGAAAATTCATCAGAAATATATACCGCATGTAAAACACGCAAAATTTATGAATTGAATTCCGGTGCAGGGCTGAAAATTAATTTCTTAATAAATAATAAAGCGAAACCGAATGTATTGTTTCAACAATCAAAGCATTGTTAGAAAATTCATCAGAAAGAGATACCGCATGTTAAACACGCAATATTTATGAATTGAATTCCGGTGCAGGGCTGAAAATTAATTTCTTAATAAATAATAAAGCGAAACCGAATGTATTGTTTCAACAATCAAAGCATTGTTAGAAAATTCATCAGAAAGAGATACCGCATGTAAAACACGCAATATTTATGAATTGAATTCCGGTGCACGGCTGAAAATTAATTTCTTAATAAATAATAAAGCGAAACCGAATATATTGTTTCAACAATCAAAGCATTGTTAGAAAATTCATCAGAAAGAGATACCGCATGTAAAACACGCAGTATTTATGAATTGAATTCCGGTGCACGGCTGAAAATTAATTTCTTAATAAATAATAAAGCGAAAACGAATATATTGTTTCAACAATCAAAGCATTGTTAGAAAATTCATCAGAAAGAGATACCGCATGTAAAACACGCAATATTTATGAACTGAATTCCGGTGCAGGGCTGAAAATTAATTTCTTAATAAATAATAAAGCGAAACCGAACGTATAGTTTCAACAATCAAAGCATTGTTAGAAAATTCATCAGAAAGGTATACCGCATGTAAAACACGCAATATTTAATAATTGAATTCCGGTGCACGGCTGAAAATTAATTACTTAATAAATAATAAAGCGAAACCGAATGTATTGTTTCAACAATCAAAGCATTGTTAGAAAATTCATCAGAAAGAGATACCGCATGTAAAACACGCAATATTTATGAATTGAATTCCGGTGCAGGGCTGAAAATTAATTTCTTAATAAATAATAAAGCGAAACCGAATGTATTGTTTCAACAATCAAAGCATTGTTAGAAAATTCATCAGAAAGAGATACCGCATGTAAAACACGCAATATTTATGAATTGAATTCCGGTGCACGGCTGAAAATTAATTTTTAATAAATAATAAAGCGAAACCGAATGTATTGTTTCAACAATCAAAGCATTGTTAAAAAATTCATCAGAAATATATACCGCATGTAAAACACGCAATATTTATGAATTGAATTCCGGTGCAGGGCTGAAAATTAATTTCTTAATAAATAATAAAGCGAAACCGAATGTATTGTTTCAACAATCAAAGCATTGTTAGAAAATTCATCAGAAAGAGGTACCGCATGTAAAACACGCAATATTTAATAATTGAATTCCGGTGCACGGCTGAAAATTTATTTTTTAATAAATAATAAAGCGAAACCCAATGTATTGTTTCAACAATCAAAGCATTGTTAGAAAATTCATCAGAAAGAGATACCGCATGTAAAACACGCAATATTTATGAACTGAAATCCGGTGCACGGCTGAAAATTAATTTCTTAATAAATAATAAAGCGAAACCGAATGTATAGTTCCAACAATCAAAGCATTGTTAGAAAATTCATCAGAAAGAGATACCGTATGTAAAACACGCAATATTTAATAATTGAATTCCGGTGCACGGCTGAAAATTAATTTCTTAATAAATAATAAAGCGAAACCCAATGTATTGTTTCAACAATCAAAGCATTGTTAGAAAATTCATCAGAAAGAGATACCGCATGTAAAACACGCAATATTTATGAATTGAATTCCGGTGCAGGGCTGAAAATTAATTTCTTAATAAATAATAAAGCGAAACCGAATGTATTGTTTCAACAATCAAAGCATTGTTAGAAAATTCATCAGAAATATATACCGCATGTAAAACACGCAAAATTTATGAATTGAATTCCGGTGCAGGGCTGAAAATTAATTTCTTAATAAATAATAAAGCGAAACCGAATGTATTGTTTCAACAATCAAAGCATTGTTAGAAAATTCATCAGAAAGAGATACCGCATGTTAAACACGCAATATTTATGAATTGAATTCCGGTGCAGGGCTGAAAATTAATTTCTTAATAAATAATAAAGCGAAACCGAATGTATTGTTTCAACAATCAAAGCATTGTTAGAAAATTCATCAGAAAGAGATACCGCATGTAAAACACGCAATATTTATGAATTGAATTCCGGTGCACGGCTGAAAATTAATTTCTTAATAAATAATAAAGCGAAACCGAATATATTGTTTCAACAATCAAAGCATTGTTAGAAAATTCATCAGAAAGAGATACCGCATGTAAAACACGCAGTATTTATGAATTGAATTCCGGTGCACGGCTGAAAATTAATTTCTTAATAAATAATAAAGCGAAACCGAATATATTGTTTCAACAATCAAAGCATTGTTAGAAAATTCATCAGAAAGAGATACCGCATGTAAAACACGCAATATTTATGAACTGAATTCCGGTGCAGGGCTGAAAATTAATTTCTTAATAAATAATAAAGCGAAACCGAACGTATAGTTTCAACAATCAAAGCATTGTTAGAAAATTCATCAGAAAGGTATACCGCATGTAAAACACGCAATATTTAATAATTGAATTCCGGTGCACGGCTGAAAATTAATTTCTTAATAAATAATAAAGCGAAACCGAATGTATTGTTTCAACAATCAAAGCATTGTTAGAAAATTCATCAGAAAGAGATACCGCATGTAAAACACGCAATATTTATGAATTGAATTCCGGTGCAGGGCTGAAAATTAATTTCTTAATAAATAATAAAGCGAAACCGAATGTATTGTTTCAACAATCAAAGCATTGTTAGAAAATTCATCAGAAAGAGATACCGCATGTAAAACACGCAATATTTATGAATTGAATTCCGGTGCACGGCTGAAAATTAATTTTTAATAAATAATAAAGCGAAACCGAATGTATTGTTTCAACAATCAAAGCATTGTTAGAAAATTCATCAGAAATATATACCGCATGTAAAACACGCAATATTTATGAATTGAATTCCGGTGCAGGGCTGAAAATTAATTTCTTAATAAATAATAAAGCGAAACCGAATGTATTGTTTCAACAATCAAAGCATTGTTAGAAAATTCATCAGAAAGAGGTACCGCATGTAAAACACGCAATATTTAATAATTGAATTCCGGTGCACGGCTGAAAATTAATTTTTTAATAAATAATAAAGCGAAACCGAATGTATAGTTTCAACAATCAAAGCATTGTTAGAAAATTCATCAGAAAGAGATACCGTATGTAAAACACGCAATATTTAATAATTGAATTCCGGTGCACGGCTGAAAATTAATTTCTTAATAAATAATAAAGCGAAACCCAATGTATTGTTTCAACAATCAAAGCATTGTTAGAAAATTCATCAGAAAGAGATACCGCATGTAAAACACGCAATATTTATGAATTGAATTCCGGTGCAGGGCTGAAAATTAATTTCTTAATAAATAATAAAGCGAAACCGAATGTATTGTTTCAACAATCAAAGCATTGTTAGAAAATTCATCAGAAATATATACCGCATGTAAAACACGCAAAATTTATGAATTGAATTCCGGTGCAGGGCTGAAAATTAATTTCTTAATAAATAATAAAGCGAAACCGAATGTATTGTTTCAACAATCAAAGCATTGTTAGAAAATTCATCAGAAAGAGATACCGCATGTAAAACACGCAATATTTATGAATTGAATTCCGGTGCAGGGCTGAAAATTAATTTCTTAATAAATAATAAAGCGAAACCGAATGTATTGTTTCAACAATCAAAGCATTGTTAGAAAATTCATCAGAAAGAGATACCGCATGTAAAACACGCAATATTTATGAATTGAATTCCGGTGCACGGCTGAAAATTAATTTCTTAATAAATAATAAAGCGAAACCGAATATATTGTTTCAACAATCAAAGCATTGTTAGAAAATTCATCAGAAAGAGATACCGCATGTAAAACACGCAGTATTTATGAATTGAATTCCGGTGCACGGCTGAAAATTAATTTCTTAATAAATAATAAAGCGAAACCGAATATATTGTTTCAACAATCAAAGCATTGTTAGAAAATTCATCAGAAAGAGATACCGCATGTAAAACACGCAATATTTATGAACTGAATTCCGGTGCAGGGCTGAAAATTAATTTCTTAATAAATAATAAAGCGAAACCGAACGTATAGTTTCAACAATCAAAGCATTGTTAGAAAATTCATCAGAAAGGTATACCGCATGTAAAACACGCAATATTTAATAATTGAATTCCGGTGCACGGCTGAAAATTAATTTCTTAATAAATAATAAAGCGAAACCGAATGTATTGTTTCAACAATCAAAGCATTGTTAGAAAATTCATCAGAAAGAGATACCGCATGTAAAACACGCAATATTTATGAATTGAATTCCGGTGCAGGGCTGAAAATTAATTTCTTAATAAATAATAAAGCGAAACCGAATGTATTGTTTCAACAATCAAAGCATTGTTAGAAAATTCATCAGAAAGAGATACCGCATGTAAAACACGCAATATTTATGAATTGAATTCCGGTGCACGGCTGAAAATTAATTTTTAATAAATAATAAAGCGAAACCGAATGTATTGTTTCAACAATCAAAGCATTGTTAGAAAATTCATCAGAAATATATACCGCATGTAAAACACGCAATATTTATGAATTGAATTCCGGTGCAGGGCTGAAAATTAATTTCTTAATAAATAATAAAGCGAAACCGAATGTATTGTTTCAACAATCAAAGCATTGTTAGAAAATTCATCAGAAAGAGGTACCGCATGTAAAACACGCAATATTTAATAATTGAATTCCGGTGCACGGCTGAAAATTAATTTTTTAATAAATAATAAAGCGAAACCGAATGTATAGTTTCAACAATCAAAGCATTGTTAGAAAATTCATCAGAAAGAGATACCGTATGTAAAACACGCAATATTTAATAATTGAATTCCGGTGCACGGCTGAAAATTAATTTCTTAATAAATAATAAAGCGAAACCCAATGTATTGTTTCAACAATCAAAGCATTGTTAGAAAATTCATCAGAAAGAGATACCGCATGTAAAACACGCAATATTTATGAATTGAATTCCGGTGCAGGGCTGAAAATTAATTTCTTAATAAATAATAAAGCGAAACCGAATGTATTGTTTCAACAATCAAAGCATTGTTAGAAAATTCATCAGAAATATATACCGCATGTAAAACACGCAAAATTTATGAATTGAATTCCGGTGCAGGGCTGAAAATTAATTTCTTAATAAATAATAAAGCGAAACCGAATGTATTGTTTCAACAATCAAAGCCTTGTTAGAAAATTCATCAGAGTGAGATACCGCATGTAAAACACGCAATATTTATGAACTGAATTCCGGTGCAGGGCTGAAAATTAATTTCTTATTAAATAATAAAGCGAAACCGAACGTATAGTTTCAACAATCAAAGCATTGTATAGAAAATTCATCAGAAAGATATACCGCATGTAAAACACGCAAAATTTATGAATTGAATTCCGGTGCAGGGTTGAAAATTAATTTCTTAATAAATAATAAAGCGAAACCGAATGTATTGTTTCAACAATCAAAGCATTGTTAGAAAATTCATCAGAAAGAGATACCGCATGTAAAACACGCAATATTTATGAATTGAATTCCGGTGCAGGGTTGAAAATTAATTTCTTAATAAATAATAAAGCGAAACCGAATGTATTGTTTCAACAATCAAAGCATTGTTAGAAAATTCATCAGAAAGAGATACCGCATGTAAAACACGCAATATTTATGAATTGAATTCCGGTGCACGGCTGAAAATTAATTTCTTAATAAATAATAAAGCGAAACCGAATATATTGTTTCAACAATCAAAGCATTGTTAGAAAATTCATCAGAAAGAGATACCGCATGTAAAACACGCAGTATGTATGAATTGAATTCCGGTGCACGGCTGAAAATTAATTTCTTAATAAATAATAAAGCGAAACCGAATATATTGTTTCAACAATCAAAGCATTGTAAGAAAATTCATCAGAAAGAGATACCGCATGTAAAACACGCAATATTTATGAACTGAATTCCGGTGCAGGGCTGAAAATTAATTTCTTAATAAATAATAAAGCGAAACCGAACGTATAGATTCAACAATCAAAGCATTGTTAGAAAATTCATCAGAAAGATATACCGCATGTAAAACACGTAATATTTAATAATTGAATTCCGGTGCACGGCTGAAAATTAATTTCTTAATAAATAATAAAGCGAAACCGAATGTATTGTTTCAACAATCAAAGCATTGTTAGAAAATTCATCAGAAAGAGATACCGCATGTAAAACACGCTATATTTATGAATTGAATTCCGGTGCAGGGCTGAAAATTAATTTCTTAATAAATAATAAAGCGAAACCGAATGTATTGTTTCAACAATCAAAGCATTGTTAGAAAATTCATCAGAAAGATATACCGCATGTAAAACACGCAATATTTATGAATTGAATTCCGGTGCAGGGCTGAAAATTAATTTCTTAATAAATAATAAAGCGAAACCGAATGTATTGTTTCAACAATCAAAGCATTGTTAGAAAATTCATCAGAAAGATATACCGCATGCAAAAGACGCAATATTTATGAATTGAATTCCGGTGCAGGGCTGAAAGTTAATTTCTTAATAAATAACAAAGCGAAACCGAATGTATTCTTTCAACAATCAAAGCATTGTTAGAAAATTCATCAGAAAGAGATACCGCATGTAAAACACGCAAAATTTAATAATTGAATTCCGGTGCACAGCTGAAAATTAATTTCTTAATAAATACTAAAGCGAAACCGAATGTATTGTTTCAACAATCAAAGCATTGTTAGAAAATTCATCCGAAAGAGATACCGCATGTAAAACACGCAATATTTATGAATTGAATTCCGGTGCACGGCTGAAAATTAATTTCTTAATAAATAATAAAGCGAAACCGAATGTATTGTTTCAACAATCAAAGCATTGTTAGAAAATTCATCAGAAAGAGATACCGCATGTAAAACACGCAATATTTATGAATTGAATTCCGGTGCACGGCTGAAAATTAATTTCTTAATAAATAATAAAGCAAAACCGAATGTATTGTTACAACAATCAAAGCATTGTTAGAAAATTCATCAGAAAGAGATACCGCATGTAAAACACGCAATATTTATGAATTGAATTCCGGTGCACGGCTGAAAATTAATTTCTTAATAAATAATAAAGTGAAACCGAATGTATTGTTACAACAATCAAAGCATTGTTAGAAAATTCATCAGAAAGAGATACCGCATGTAAAACACGCAATATTTATGAATTGAATTCCGGTGCACGGCTGAAAATTAATTTCTTAATAAATAATAAAGCGAAACCGAATGTATTGTTTCAACAATCAAAGCATTGTTAGAAAATTCATCAGAAAGATATACCGCATGTAAAACACGCAATATTTATGAAATGAATTCCGGTGCAGGGCTGAAAATTAATTTCTTAATAAATAATAAAGCGAAACCGAATGTATTGTTTCAACAATCAAAGCATTGTTAGAAAATTCACCAGAAAGAGATACCGCATGTAAAACACGCAATATTTATGAACTGAATTCGGTGCACGGCTGAAAATTAATTTCTTAATAAATAATAAAGCGAAACCGAACGTATAGTTTCAACAATCAAAGCATTGTTAGAAAATTCATCAGAAAGAGATACCGCATGTAAAACACGCAATATTTAATAATTGAATTCCGGTGCACGGCTGAAAATTAATTTCTCAATAAATAATAAAGCGAAACCCAATGTATTGTTTCAACAATCAAAGCATTGTTAGAAAATTCATCAGAAAGAGATACCGCATGTAAAACACGCAATATTTATGAATTGAATTCCGGTGCAGGGCTGAAAATTAATTTCTTAATAAATAATAAAGCGAAACCGAATGTATTGTTTCAACAATCAAAGCATTGTTAGAAAATTCATCAGAAAGAGATACCGCATGTAAAACACGCAATATTTATGAATTGAATTCCGGTGCACGGCTGAAAATTAATTTCTTAATAAATAATAAAGCGAAACCGAATATATTGTTTCAACAATCAAAGCATTGTTAGAAAATTCATCAGAAAGAGATACCGCATGTAAAACACGCAATATTTAATAATTGAATTCCGGTGCACGGCTGAAAATTAATTTCTTAATAAATAATAAAGCGAAACCGAATGTATTGTTTCAACAATCAAAGCATTGTTAGAAAATTCATCAGAAAGAGATACCGCATGTAAAACACGCAATATTTATGAATTGAATTCCGGTGCAGGGCTGAAAATTAATTTCTTAATAAATAATAAAGCGAAACCGAATGTATTGTTTCAACAATCAAAGCATTGTTAGAAAATTCATCAGAAAGAGATACCGCATGTAAAACACGCAATATTTATGAATTGAATTCCGGTGCACGGCTGAAAATTAATTTTTAATAAATAATAAAGCGAAACCGAATGTATTGTTTCAACAATCAAAGCATTGTTAGAAAATTCATCAGAAATATATACCGCATGTAAAACACGCAATATTTATGAATTGAATTCCGGTGCAGGGCTGAAAATTAATTTCTTAATAAATAATAAAGCGAAACCGAATGTATTGTTTCAACAATCAAAGCATTGTTAGAAAATTCATCAGAAAGAGGTACCGCATGTAAAACACGCAATATTTAATAATTGAATTCCGGTGCACGGCTGAAAATTAATTTTTTAATAAATAATAAAGCGAAACCGAATGTATAGTTTCAACAATCAAAGCATTGTTAGAAAATTCATCAGAAAGAGATACCGTATGTAAAACACGCAATATTTAATAATTGAATTCCGGTGCACGGCTGAAAATTAATTTCTTAATAAATAATAAAGCGAAACCCAATGTATTGTTTCAACAATCAAAGCATTGTTAGAAAATTCACCAGAAAGAGATACCGCATGTAAAACACGCAATATTTATGAATTGAATTCCGGTGCAGGGCTGAAAATTAATTTCTTAATAAATAATAAAGCGAAACCGAATGTATTGTTTCAACAATCAAAGCATTGTTAGAAAATTCATCAGAAATATACACCGCATGTAAAACACGCAAAATTTATGAATTGAATTCCGGTGCAGGGCTGAAAATTAATTTCTTAATAAATAATAAAGCGAAACCGAATGTATTGTTTCAACAATCAAAGCATTGTTAGAAAATTCATCAGAAATAGACACCGCATGTAAAACACGCAAAATTTATGAATTGAATTCCGGTGCACGGCTGAAAATTAATTTCTTAATAAATAATAAAGCGAAACCGAATATATTGTTTCAACAATCAAAGTATTGTTAGAAAATTCATCAGAAAGAGATACCGCATGTAAAACACGCAGTATTTATGAATTGAATTCCGGTGCACGGCTGAAAATTAATTTCTTAATAAATAATAAAGCGAAACCGAATATATTGTTTCAACAATCAAAGCATTGTTAGAAAATTCATCAGAAAGAGATACCGCATGTAAAACACGCAATATTTATGAACTGAATTCCGGTGCAGGGCTGAAAATTAATTTCTTAATAAATAATGAAGCGAAACCGAACGTATAGTTTCAACAATCAAAGCATTGTTAGAAAATTCATCAGAAAGGTATACCGCATGTAAAACACGCAATATTTAATAATTGAATTCCGGTGCACGGCTGAAAATTAATTTTTTAATAAATAATAAAGCGAAACCGAATATATTGTTTCAACAATCAAAGCATTGTTAGAAAATTCATCAGAAAGAGATACCGCATGTAAAACACGCAGTATTTATGAATTGAATTCCGGTGCACGGCTGAAAATTAATTTCTTAATAAATAATAAAGCGAAACCGAATATATTGTTTCAACAATCAAAGCATTGTTAGAAAATTCATCAGAGTGAGATACCGCATGTAAAACACGCAATATTTATGAACTGAATTCCGGTGCAGGGCTGAAAATTAATTTCTTATTAAATAATAAAGCGAAACAGAACGTATAGTTTCAACAATCAAAGCATTGTTAGAAAATTCATCAGAAAGATATACCGCATTTAAAACACGCAAAATTTATGAATTGAATTCCGGTGCAGGGTTGAAAATTAATTTCTTAATAAATAATAAAGCGAAACCGAATGTATTGTTTCAACAATCAAAGCATTGTTAGAAAATTCATCAGAAAGAGATACCGCATGTAAAACACGCAATATTTATGAATTGAATTCCGGTGCAGGGCTGAAAATTAATTTCTTAATAAATAATAAAGCGAAACCGAATGTATTGTTTCAACAATCAAAGCATTGTTAGAAAATTCATCAGAAAGAGATACCGCATGTAAAACACGCAATATTTATGAATTGAATTCCGGTGCACGGCTGAAAATTAATTTCTTAATAAATAATAAAGCGAAACCGAATATATTGTTTCAACAATCAAAGCATTGTTAGAAAATTCATCAGAAAGAGATACCGCATGTAAAACACGCAGTATGTATGAATTGAATTCCGGTGCACGGCTGAAAATTAATTTCTTAATAAATAATAAAGCAAAACCGAATATATTGTTTCAACAATCAAAGCATTGTAAGAAAATTTATCAGAAAGAGATACCGCATGTAAAACACGCAATATTTATGAACTGAATTCCGGTGCAGGGCTGAAAATTAATTTCTTAATAAATAATAAAGCGAAACCGAACGTATAGTTTCAACAATCAAAGCATTGTTAGAAAATTCATCAGAAAGATATACCGCATGTAAAACACGCAATATTTAATAATTGAATTCCGGTGCACGGCTGAAAATTAATTTCTTAATAAATAATATAGCGAAACCGAATGTATTGTTTCAACAATCAAAGCATTGTTAGAAAATTCTTCAGATAGAGATACCGCATGTAAAACACGCAATATTTATGAATTGAATTCCGGTGCAGGGCTGAAAATTAATTTCTTAATAAATAATAAAGCGAAACCGAATGTATTGTTTCAACAATCAAAGCATTGTTAGAAAATTCATCAGAAAGATATACCGCATGTAAAACACGCAATATTTATGAATTGAATTCCGGTGCAGGACTGAAAATTAATTTCTTAATAAATAATAAAGCGAAACCGAACGTATTGTTTCAACAATCAAAGCATTGTTAGAAAATTCATCAGAAAGATATACCGCATGTAAAAGACGCAATATTTATGAATTGAATTCCGGTGCAGGGCTGAAAGTTAATTTCTTAATAAATAACAAAGCGAAACCGAATGTATTCTTTCAACAATCAAAGCATTGTTAGAAAATTCATCAGAAAGAGATACCGCATGTAAAACACGCAAAATTTAATAATTGAATTCCGGTGCACGGCTGAAAATTAATTTCTTAATAAATACTAAAGCGAAACCGAATGTATTGTTTCAACAATCAAAGCATTGTTAGAAAATTCATCCGAAAGAGATACCGCATGTAAAACACGCAATATTTATGAATTGAATTCCGGTGCACGGCTGAAAATTAATTTCTTAATAAATAATAAAGCGAAACCGAATGTATTGTTTCAACAATCAAAGCATTGTTAGAAAATTCATCAGAAAGAGATACCGCATGTAAAACACGCAATATTTATGAATTGAATTCCGGTGCACGGCTGAAAATTAATTTCTTAATAAATAATAAAGCAAAACCGAATGTATTGTTAAAACAATCAAAGCATTGTTAGAAAATTCATCAGAAAGAGATACCGCATGTAAAACACGCAATATTTATGAATTGAATTCCGGTGCACGGCTGAAAATTAATTTCTTAATAAATAATAAAGTGAAACCGAATGTATTGTTTCAACAAACAAAGCATTGTTAGAAAATTCATCAGAAAGAGATACCGCATGTAAAACACGCAATATTTATGAATTGAATTCCGGTGCACGGCTGAAAATTAATTTCTTTATAAATAATAAAGCAAAACCGAATGTATTGTTACAACAATCAAAGCATTGTTAGAAAATTCATCAGAAAGAGATACCGCATGTAAAACACGCAATATTTATGAATTGAATTCCGGTGCACGGCTGAAAATTAATTTCTTAATAAATAATAAAGCGAAACCGAATGTATTGTTTCAACAATCAAAGCATTGTTAGAAAATTCATCAGAAAGGTATACCGCATGTAAAACACGCAATATTTAATAATTGAATTCCGGTGCACGGCTGAAAATTAATTTCTTAATAAATAATAAAGCGAAACCGAATGTATTGTTTCAACAATCAAAGCATTGTTAGAAAATTCATCAGAAAGAGATACCGCATGTAAAACACGCAATATTTATGAATTGAATTCCGGTGCAGGGCTGAAAATTAATTTCTTAATAAATAATAAAGCGAAACCGAATGTATTGTTTCAACAATCAAAGCATTGTTAGAAAATTCATCAGAAATATATACCGCATGTAAAACACGCAATATTTATGAATTGAATTCCGGTGCAGGGCTGAAAATTAATTTCTTAATAAATAATAAAGCGAAACCGAATGTATTGTTTCAACAATCAAAGCATTGTTAGAAAATTCATCAGAAAGAGGTACCGCATGTAAAACACGCAATATTTAATAATTGAATTCCGGTGCACGGCTGAAAATTAATTTTTTAATAAATAATAAAGCTAAACCCAATGTATTGTTTCAACAATCAAAGCATTGTTAGAAAATTCATCAGAAAGAGATACCGCATGTAAAACACGCAATATTTATGAACTGAAATCCGGTGCACGGCTGAAAATTAATTTCTTAATAAATAATAAAGCGAAACCGAATGTATAGTTTCAACAATCAAAGCATTGTTAGAAAATTCATCAGAAAGAGATACCGTAATGTAAAACACGCAATATTTAATAATTGAATTCCGGTGCACGGCTGAAAATTAATTTCTTAATAAATAATAAAGCGAAACCCAATGTATTGTTTCAACAATCAAAGCATTGTTAGAAAATTCATCAGAAAGAGATACCGCCATGTAAAACACGCAATATTTATGAATTGAATTCCGGTGCAGGGCTGAAAATTAATTTTCTTAATAAATAATAAAGCGAAACCGAATGTATTGTTTCAACAATCTAAGCATTGTTAGAAAATTCATCAGAAATGTATACCGCATGTAAAACACGCAAAATTTATGAATTGAATTCCGGTGCAGGGCTGAAAATTAATTTCTTAATAAATAATAAAGCGAAACCGAATGTATTGTTTCAACAATCAAAGCATTGTTAGAAAATTCATCAGAAAGAGATACCGCATGTTAAACACGCAATATTTATGAATTGAATTCCGGTGCAGGGCTGAAAATTAATTTCTTAATAAAATAATAAAGCGAAACCGAATGTATTGTTTCAACAATCAAAGCATTGTTAGAAAAATTCATCAGAAAGAGATACCGCATGTAAAACACGCAATATTTATGAATTGAATTCCGGTGCACGGTGAAAATTAATTTCTTAATAAATAATAAAGCGAAACCGAATATATTGTTTCAACAATCAAAGCATTGTTAGAAAATTCATCAGAAAGAGATACCGCATGTAAAACACGCAGTATTTATGAATTGAATTCCGGTGCACGGCTGAAAATTAATTTCTTAATAAATAATAAAGCGAAACCGAATATATTGTTTCAACAATCAAAGCATTGTTAGAAAATTCATCAGAAAGAGATACCGCATGTAAAACACGCAATATTTATGAACTGAATTCCGGTGCAGGGCTGAAAATTAATTTCTTAATAAATAATAAAGCGAAACCGAACGTATAGTTTCAACAATCAAAGCATTGTTAGAAAATTCATCAGAAAGGTATACCGCATGTAAAACACGCAATATTTAATAATTGAATTCCGGTGCACGGCTGAAAATTAATTTCTTAATAAATAATAAAGCGAAACCGAATGTATTGTTTCAACAATCAAAGCATTGTTAGAAAATTCATCAGAAAGAGATACCGCATGTAAAACACGCAATATTTATGAATTGAATTCCGGTGCAGGGCTGAAAATTAATTTCTTAATAAATAATAAAGCGAAACCGAATGTATTGTTTCAACAATCAAAGCATTGTTAGAAAATTCATCAGAAAGAGATACCGCATGTAAAACACGCAATATTTATGAATTGAATTCCGGTGCACGGCTGAAAATTAATTTTTAATAAATAATAAAGCGAAACCGAATGTATTGTTTCAACAATCAAAGCATTGTTAGAAAATTCATCAGAAATATATACCGCATGTAAAACACGCAATATTTATGAATTGAATTCCGGTGCAGGGCTGAAAATTAATTTCTTAATAAATAATAAAGCGAAACCGAATGTATTGTTTCAACAATCAAAGCATTGTTAGAAAATTCATCAGAAAGAGGTACCGCATGTAAAACACGCAATATTTAATAATTGAATTCCGGTGCACGGCTGAAAATTAATTTTTTAATAAATAATAAAGCGAAACCGAATGTATAGTTTCAACAATCAAAGCATTGTTAGAAAATTCATCAGAAAGAGATACCGTATGTAAAACACGCAATATTTAATATTTGAATTCCGGTGCACGGCTGAAAATTAATTTCTTAATAAATAATAAAGCGAAACCCAATGTATTGTTTCAACAATCAAAGCATTGTTAGAAAATTCATCAGAAAGAGATACCGCATGTAAAACACGCAATATTTATGAATTGAATTCCGGTGCAGGGCTGAAAATTAATTTCTTAATAAATAATAAAGCGAAACCGAATGTATTGTTTCAACAATCAAAGCATTGTTAGAAAATTCATCAGAAATATATACCGCATGTAAAACACGCAAAATTTATGAATTGAATTCCGGTGCAGGGCTGAAAATTAATTTCTTAATAAATAATAAAGCGAAACCGAATGTATTGTTTCAACAATCAAAGCATTGTTAGAAAATTCATCAGAAAGAGATACCGCATGTAAAACACGCAATATTTATGAATTGAATTCCGGTGCAGGGCTGAAAATTAATTTCTTAATAAATAATAAAGCGAAACCGAATGTATTGTTTCAACAATCAAAGCATTGTTAGAAAATTCATCAGAAAGAGATACCGCATGTAAAACACGCAATATTTATGAATTGAATTCCGGTGCACGGCTGAGAATTAATTTCTTAATAAATAATAAAGCGAAACCGAATATATTGTTTCAACAATCAAAGCATTGTTAGAAAATTCATCAGAAAGAGATACCGCATGTAAAACACGCAGTATTTATGAATTGAATTCCGGTGCACGGCTGAAAATTAATTTCTTAATAAATAATAAAGCGAAACCGAATATATTGTTTCAACAATCAAAGCATTGTTAGAAAATTCATCAGAAAGAGATACCGCATGTAAAACACGCAATATTTATGAACTGAATTCCGGTGCAGGGCTGAAAATTAATTTCTTAATAAATAATAAAGCGAAACCGAATGTATTGTTTCAACAATCAAAGCATTGTTAGAAAATTCATCAGAAAGAGATACCGCATGTAAAACACGCAATATTTATGAATTGAATTCCGGTGCACGGCTGAAAATTAATTTCTTAATAAATAATAAAGCGAAACCGAATATATTGTTTCAACAATCAAAGCATTGTTAGAAAATTCATCAGAAAGAGATACCGCATGTAAAACACGCAATATTTATGAACTGAATTCCGGTGCAGGGCTGAAAATTAATTTCTTAATAAATAATAAAGCGAAACCGAACGTATAGTTTCAACAATCAAAGCATTGTTAGAAAATTCATCAGAAAGGTATACCGCATGTAAAACACGCAATATTTAATAATTGAATTCCGGTGCACGGCTGAAAATTAATTTTTTAATAAATAATAAAGCGAAACCGAATATATTGTTTCAACAATCAAAGCATTGTTAGAAAATTCATCAGAAAGAGATACCGCATGTAAAACACGCAGTATTTATGAATTGAATTCCGGTGCACGGCTGAAAATTAATTTCTTAATAAATAATAAAGCGAAACCGAATATATTGTTTCAACAATCAAAGCATTGTTAGAAAATTCATCAGAGTGAGATACCGCATGTAAAACACGCAATATTTATGAACTGAATTCCGGTGCAGGGCTGAAAATTAATTTCTTATTAAATAATAAAGCGAAACCGAACGTATAGTTTCAACAATCAAAGCATTGTATAGAAAATTCATCAGAAAGATATACCGCATGTAAAACACGCAAAATTTATGAATTGAATTCCGGTGCAGGGTTGAAAATTAATTTCTTAATAAATAATAAAGCGAAACCGAATGTATTGTTTCAACAATCAAAGCATTGTTAGAAAATTCATCAGAAAGAGATACCGCATGTAAAACACGCAATATTTATGAATTGAATTCCGGTGCAGGGCTGAAAATTAATTTCTTAATAAATAATAAAGCGAAACCGAATGTATTGTTTCAACAATCAAAGCATTGTTAGAAAATTCATCAGAAAGAGATACCGCATGTAAAACACGCAATATTTATGAATTGAATTCCGGTGCACGGCTGAAAATTAATTTCTTAATAAATAATAAAGCGAAACCGTATATAGTGTTTCAACAATCAAAGCATTGTTAGAAAATTCATCAGAAAGAGATACCGCATGTAAAACACGCAGTATGTATGAATTGAATTCCGGTGCACGGCTGAAAATTAATTTCTTAATAAATAATAAAGCGAAACCGAATATATTGTTTCAACAATCAAAGCATTGTAAGAAAATTTATCAGAAAGAGATACCGCATGTAAAACACGCAATATTTATGAACTGAATTCCGGTGCAGGGCTGAAAATTAATTTCTTAATAAATAATAAAGCGAAACCGAACGTATAGTTTCAACAATCAAAGCATTGTTAGAAAATTCATCAGAAAGATATACCGCATGTAAAACACGCAATATTTAATAATTGAATTCCGGTGCACGGCTGAAAATTAATTTCTTAATAAATAATAAAGCGAAACCGAATGTATTGTTTCAACAATCAAAGCATTGTTAGAAAATTCATCAGAAAGAGATACCGCATGTAAAACACGCAATATTTATGAATTGAATTCCGGTGCAGGGCTGAAAATTAATTTCTTAATAAATAACAAAGCGAAACCGAATGTATTGTTTCAACAATCAAAGCATTGTTAGAAAATTCATCAGAAAGATATACCGCATGTAAAACACGCAATATTTATGAATTGAATTCCGGTGCAGGGCTGAAAATTAATTTCTTAATAAATAATAAAGCGAAACCGAATGTATTATTTCAACAATCAAAGCATTGTTAGAAAATTCATCAGAAAGATATACCGCATGTAAAAGACGCAATATTTATGAATTGAATTCCGGTGCAGGGCTGAAAGTTAATTTCTTAATAAATAACAAAGCGAAACCGAATGTATTCTTTCAACAATCAAAGCATTGTTAGAAAATTCATCAGAAAGAGATACCGCATGTAAAACACGCAAAATTTAATAATTGAATTCCGGTGCACGGCTGAAAATTAATTTCTTAATAAATACTAAAGCGAAACCGAATGTATTGTTTCAACAATCAAAGCATTGTTAGAAAATTCATCCGAAAGAGATACCGCATGTAAAACACGCAATATTTATGAATTGAATTCCGGTGCACGGCTGAAAATTAATTTCTTAATAAATAATAAAGCGAAACCGAATGTATTGTTTCAACAATCAAAGCATTGTTAGAAAATTCATCAGAAAGAGATACCGCATGTAAAACACGCAATATTTATGAATTGAATTCCGGTGCACGGCTGAAAATTAATTTCTTAATAAATAATAAAGCAAAACCGAATGTATTGTTACAACAATCAAAGCATTGTTAGAAAATTCATCAGAAAGAGATACCGCATGTAAAACACGCAATATTTATGAATTGAATTCCGGTGCACGGCTGAAAATTAATTTCTTAATAAATAATAAAGTGAAACCGAATGTATTGTTACAACAATCAAAGCATTGTTAGAAAATTCATCAGAAAGAGATACCGCATGTAAAACACGCAATATTTATGAATTGAATTCCGGTGCACGGCTGAAAATTAATTTCTTAATAAATAATAAAGCGAAACCGAATGTATTGTTTCAACAATCAAAGCATTGTTAGAAAATTCATCAGAAAGATATACCGCATGTAAAACACGCAATATTTATGAAATGAATTCCGGTGCAGGGCTGAAAATTAATTTCTTAATAAATAATAAAGCGAAACCGAATGTATTGTTTCAACAATCAAAGCATTGTTAGAAAATTCACCAGAAAGAGATACCGCATGTAAAACACGCAATATTTATGAACTGAATTCGGTGCACGGCTGAAAATTAATTTCTTAATAAATAATAAAGCGAAACCGAACGTATAGTTTCAACAATCAAAGCATTGTTAGAAAATTCATCAGAAAGAGATACCGCATGTAAAACACGCAATATTTAATAATTGAATTCCGGTGCACGGCTGAAAATTAATTTCTCAATAAATAATAAAGCGAAACCCAATGTATTGTTTCAACAATCAAAGCATTGTTAGAAAATTCATCAGAAAGAGATACCGCATGTAAAACACGCAATATTTATGAATTGAATTCCGGTGCAGGGCTGAAAATTAATTTCTTAATAAATAATAAAGCGAAACCGAATGTATTGTTTCAACAATCAAAGCATTGTTAGAAAATTCATCAGAAAGAGATACCGCATGTAAAACACGCAATATTTATGAATTGAATTCCGGTGCAGGGCTGAAAATTAATTTCTTAATAAATAATAAAGCGAAACCGAATGTATTGTTTCAACAATCAAAGCATTGTTAGAAAATTCATCAGAAAGAGGTACCGCACGTAAAACACGCAATATTTAATAATTGAATTCCGGTGCACGTCTGAAAATTAATTTCTTAATAAATAATAAAGCGAAACCGAATATATTGTTTCAACAATCAAAGCATTGTTAGAAAATTCATCAGAAAGAGATACCGCATGTAAAACACGCAATATTTAATAATTGAATTCCGGTGCACGGCTGAAAATTAATTTCTTAATAAATAATAAAGCGAAACCGAATGTATTGTTTCAACAATCAAAGCATTGTTAGAAAATTTATCAGAAAGAGATACCGCATGTAAAACACGCAATATTTATGAATTGAATTCCGGTGCAGGGCTGAAAATTAATTTCTTAATAAATAATAAAGCGAAACCGAATGTATTGTTTCAACAATCAAAGCATTGTTAGAAAATTCATCAGAAAGAGATACCGCATGTAAAACACGCAATATTTATGAATTGAATTCCGGTGCACGGCTGAAAATTAATTTTTAATAAATAATAAAGCGAAACCGAATGTATTGTTTCAACAATCAAAGCAGTGTTAGAAAATTCATCAGAAATATATACCGCATGTAAAACACGCAATATTTATGAATTGAATTCCGGTGCAGGGCTGAAAATTAATTTCTTAATAAATAATAAAGCGAAACCGAATGTATTGTTTCAAAAATCAAAGCATTGTTAGAAAATTCATCAGAAAGAGGTACCGCATGTAAAACACGCAATATTTAATAATTGAATTCCGGTGCACGGCTGAAAATTAATTTTTTAATAAATAATAAAGCGAAACCGAATGTATAGTTTCAACAATCAAAGCATTGTTAGAAAATTCATCAGAAAGAGATACCGTATGTAAAACACGCAACATTTAATAATTGAATTCCGGTGCACGGCTGAAAATTAATTTCTTAATAAATAATAAAGCGAAACCCAATGTATTGTTTCAACAATCAAAGCATTGTTAGAAAATTCATCAGAAAGAGATACCGCAGGTAAAACACGCAATATTTATGAATTGAATTCCGGTGCAGGGCTGAAAATTAATTTCTTAATAAATAATAAAGCGAAACCGAATGTATTGTTTCAACAATCAAAGCATTGTTAGAAAATTCATCAGAAATATATACCGCATGTAAAACACGCAAAATTTATGAATTGAATTCCGGTGCAGGGCTGAAAATTAATTTCTTAATAAATAATGAAGCGAAACCGAATGTATTGTTTCAACAATCAAAGCATTGTTAGAAAATTCATCAGAAATAGATACCGCATGTAAAACACGCAATATTTATGAATTGAATTCCGGTGCAGGGCTGAAAATTAATTTCTTAATAAATAATAAAGCGAAACCGAATGTATTGTTTCAACAATCAAAGCATTGTTAGAAAATTCATCAGAAAGAGATACCGCATGTAAAACACGCAATATTTATGAATTGAATTCCGGTGCACGGCTGAAAATTAATTTCTTAATAAATAATAAAGCGAAACCGAATATATTGTTTCAACAATCAAAGCATTGTTAGAAAATTCATCAGAAAGAGATACCGCATGTAAAACACGCAGTATTTATGAATTGAATTCCGGTGCACGGCTGAAAATTAATTTCTTAATAAATAATAAAGCGAAACCGAATATATTGTTTCAACAATCAAAGCATTGTTAGAAAATTCATCAGAAAGAGATACCGCATGTAAAACACGCAATATTTATGAACTGAATTCCGGTGCAGGGCTGAAAATTAATTTCTTAATAAATAATAAAGCGAAACCGAACGTATAGTTTCAACAATCAAAGCATTGTTAGAAAATTCATCAGAAAGGTATACCGCATGTAAAACACGCAATATTTAATAATTGAATTCCGGTGCACGGCTGAAAATTAATTTTTTAATAAATAATAAAGCGAAACCGAATATATTGTTTCAACAATCAAAGCATTGTTAGAAAATTCATCAGAAAGAGATACCGCATGTAAAACACGCAAAATTTAATAATTGAATTCCGGTGCACGGCTGAAAATTAATTTCTTAATAAATACTAAAGCGAAACCGAATGTATTGTTTCAACAATCAAAGCATTGTTAGAAAATTCATCCGAAAGAGATACCGCATGTAAAACACGCAATATTTATGAATTGAATTCCGGTGCACGGCTGAAAATTAATTTCTTAATAAATAATAAAGCGAAACCGAATGTATTGTTTCAACAATCAAAGCATTGTTAGAAAATTCATCAGAAAGAGATACCGCATGTAAAACACGCAATATTTATGAATTGAATTCCGGTGCACGGCTGAAAATTAATTTCTTAATAAATAATAAAGCAAAACCGAATGTATTGTTACAACAATCAAAGCATTGTTAGAAAATTCATCAGAAAGAGATACCGCATGTAAAACACGCAATATTTATGAATTGAATTCCGGTGCACGGCTGAAAATTAATTTCTTAATAAATAATAAAGTGAAACCGAATGTATTGTTACAACAATCAAAGCATTGTTAGAAAATTCATCAGAAAGAGATACCGCATGTAAAACACGCAATATTTATGAATTGAATTCCGGTGCACGGCTGAAAATTAATTTCTTAATAAATAATAAAGCGAAACCGAATGTATTGTTTCAACAATCAAAGCATTGTTAGAAAATTCATCAGAAAGATATACCGCATGTAAAACACGCAATATTTATGAAATGAATTCCGGTGCAGGGCTGAAAATTAATTTCTTAATAAATAATAAAGCGAAACCGAATGTATTGTTTCAACAATCAAAGCATTGTTAGAAAATTCACCAGAAAGAGATACCGCATGTAAAACACGCAATATTTATGAACTGAATTCGGTGCACGGCTGAAAATTAATTTCTTAATAAATAATAAAGCGAAACCGAACGTATAGTTTCAACAATCAAAGCATTGTTAGAAAATTCATCAGAAAGAGATACCGCATGTAAAACACGCAATATTTAATAATTGAATTCCGGTGCACGGCTGAAAATTAATTTCTCAATAAATAATAAAGCGAAACCCAATGTATTGTTTCAACAATCAAAGCATTGTTAGAAAATTCATCAGAAAGAGATACCGCATGTAAAACACGCAATATTTATGAATTGAATTCCGGTGCAGGGCTGAAAATTAATTTCTTAATAAATAATAAAGCGAAACCGAATGTATTGTTTCAACAATCAAAGCATTGTTAGAAAATTCATCAAAAAGAGATACCGCATGTAAAACACGCAATATTTATGAATTGAATTCCGGTGCAGGGCTGAAAATTAATTTCTTAATAAATAATAAAGCGAAACCGAATGTATTGTTTCAATAATCAAAGCATTGTTAGAAAATTCATCAGAAAGAGGTACCGCATGTAAAACACGCAATATTTAATAATTGAATTCCGGTGCACGGCTGAAAATTAATTTCTTAATAAATAATAAAGCGAAACCGAATATATTGTTTCAACAATCAAAGCATTGTTAGAAAATTCATCAGAAAGAGATACCGCATGTAAAACACGCAATATTTAATAATTGAATTCCGGTGCACGGCTGAAAATTAATTTCTTAATAAATAATAAAGCGAAACCGAATGTATTGTTTCAACAATCAAAGCATTGTTAGAAAATTCATCAGAAAGAGATACCGCATGTAAAACACGCAATATTTATGAATTGAATTCCGGTGCAGGGCTGAAAATTAATTTCTTAATAAATAATAAAGCGAAACCGAATGTATTGTTTCAACAATCAAAGCATTGTTAGAAAATTCATCAGAAAGAGATACCGCATGTAAAACACGCAATATTTATGAATTGAATTCCGGTGCAGGGCTGAAAATTAATTTCTTGATAAATAATAAAGCGAAACCGAATGTATTGTTTCAACAATCAAAGCATTGTTAGAAAATTCATCAGAAAGAGGTACCGCATGTAAAACACGCAATATTTAATAATTGAATTCCGGTGCACGGCTGAAAATTAATTTTTTAATAAATAATAAAGCGAAACCGAATGTATAGTTTCAACAATCAAAGCATTGTTAGAAAATTCATCAGAAAGAGATACCGTATGTAAAACACGCAACATTTAATAATTGAATTCCGGTGCACGGCTGAAAATTAATTTCTTAATAAATAATAAAGCGAAACCCAATGTATTGTTTCAACAATCAAAGCATTGTTAGAAAATTCATCAGAAAGAGATACCGCATGTAAAACACGCAATATTTATGAATTGAATTCCGGTGCAGGGCTGAAAATTAATTTCTTAATAAATAATAAAGCGAAACCGAATGTATTGTTTCAACAATCAAAGCATTGTTAGAAAATTCATCAGAAATATATACCGCATGTAAAACACGCAAAATTTATGAATTGAATTCCGGTGCAGGGCTGAAAATTAATTTCTTAATAAATAATAAAGCGAAACCGAATGTATTGTTTCAACAATCAAAGCATTGTTAGAAAATTCATCAGAAAGAGATACCGCATGTAAAACACGCAATATTTATGAATTGAATTCCGGTGAAGGGCTGAAAATTAATTTCTTAATAAATAATAAAGCGAAACCGAATGTATTGTTTCAACAATCAAAGCATTGTTAGAAAATTCATCAGAAAGAGATACCGCATGTAAAACACGCAATATTTATGAATTGAATTCCGGTGCACGGCTGAAAATTAATTTCTTAATAAATAATAAAGCGAAACCGAATATATTGTTTCAACAATCAAAGCATTGTTAGAAAATTCATCAGAAAGAGATACCGCATGTAAAACACGCAGTATTTATGAATTGAATTCCGGTGCACGGCTGAAAATTAATTTCTTAATAAATAATAAAGCGAAACCGAATATATTGTTTCAACAATCAAAGCATTGTTAGAAAATTCATCAGAAAGAGGTACCGCATGTAAAACACGCAATATTTATGAACTGAATTCCGGTGCAGGGCTGAAAATTAATTTCTTAATAAATAATAAAGCGAAACCGAACGTATAGTTTCAACAATCAAAGCATTGTTAGAAAATTCATCAGAAAGGTATACCGCATGTAAAACACGCAATATTTAATAATTGAATTCCGGTGCACGGCTGAAAATTAATTTTTTAATAAATAATAAAGCGAAACCGAATATATTGTTTCAACAATCAAAGCATTGTTAGAAAATTCATCAGAAAGAGATACCGCATGTAAAACACGCAAAATTTAATAATTGAATTCCGGTGCACGGCTGAAAATTAATTTCTTAATAAATACTAAAGCGAAACCGAATGTATTGTTTCAACAATCAAAGCATTGTTAGAAAATTCATCCGAAAGAGATACCGCATGTAAAACACGCAATATTTATGAATTGAATTCCGGTGCACGGCTGAAAATTAATTTCTTAATAAATAATAAAGCGAAACCGAATGTATTGTTTCAACAATCAAAGCATTGTTAGAAAATTCATCAGAAATATATACCGCATGTAAAACACGCAATATTTATGAATTGAATTCCGGTGCAGGGCTGAAAATTAATTTCTTGATAAATAATAAAGCGAAACCGAATGTATTGTTTCAACAATCAAAGCATTGTTAGAAAATTCATCAGAAAGAGGTACCGCATGTAAAACACGCAATATTTAATAATTGAATTCCGGTGCACGGCTGAAAATTAATTTTTTAATAAATAATAAAGCGAAACCGAATGTATAGTTTCAACAATCAAAGCATTGTTAGAAAATTCATCAGAAAGAGATACCGTATGTAAAACACGCAACATTTAATAATTGAATTCCGGTGCACGGCTGAAAATTAATTTCTTAATAAATAATAAAGCGAAACCCAATGTATTGTTTCAACAATCAAAGCATTGTTAGAAAATTCATCAGAAAGAGATACCGCATGTAAAACACGCAATATTTATGAATTGAATTCCGGTGCAGGGCTGAAAATTAATTTCTTAATAAATAATAAAGCGAAACCGAATGTATTGTTTCAACAATCAAAGCATTGTTAGAAAATTCATCAGAAATATATACCGCATGTAAAACACGCAAAATTTATGAATTGAATTCCGGTGCAGGGCTGAAAATTAATTTCTTAATAAATAATAAAGCGAAACCGAATGTATTGTTTCAACAATCAAAGCATTGTTAGAAAATTCATCAGAAAGAGATACCGCATGTAAAACACGCAATATTTATGAATTGAATTCCGGTGAAGGGCTGAAAATTAATTTCTTAATAAATAATAAAGCGAAACCGAATGTATTGTTTCAACAATCAAAGCATTGTTAGAAAATTCATCAGAAAGAGATACCGCATGTAAAACACGCAATATTTATGAATTGAATTCCGGTGCACGGCTGAAAATTAATTTCTTAATAAATAATAAAGCGAAACCGAATATATTGTTTCAACAATCAAAGCATTGTTAGAAAATTCATCAGAAAGAGATACCGCATGTAAAACACGCAGTATTTATGAATTGAATTCCGGTGCACGGCTGAAAATTAATTTCTTAATAAATAATAAAGCGAAACCGAATATATTGTTTCAACAATCAAAGCATTGTTAGAAAATTCATCAGAAAGAGGTACCGCATGTAAAACACGCAATATTTATGAACTGAATTCCGGTGCAGGGCTGAAAATTAATTTCTTAATAAATAATAAAGCGAAACCGAACGTATAGTTTCAACAATCAAAGCATTGTTAGAAAATTCATCAGAAAGGTATACCGCATGTAAAACACGCAATATTTAATAATTGAATTCCGGTGCACGGCTGAAAATTAATTTTTTAATAAATAATAAAGCGAAACCGAATATATTGTTTCAACAATCAAAGCATTGTTAGAAAATTCATCAGAAAGAGATACCGCATGTAAAACACGCAAAATTTAATAATTGAATTCCGGTGCACGGCTGAAAATTAATTTCTTAATAAATACTAAAGCGAAACCGAATGTATTGTTTCAACAATCAAAGCATTGTTAGAAAATTCATCCGAAAGAGATACCGCATGTAAAACACGCAATATTTATGAATTGAATTCCGGTGCACGGCTGAAAATTAATTTCTTAATAAATAATAAAGCGAAACCGAATGTATTGTTTCAACAATCAAAGCATTGTTAGAAAATTCATCAGAAAGAGATACCGCATGTAAAACACGCAATATTTATGAATTGAATTCCGGTGCACGGCTGAAAATTAATTTCTTAATAAATAATAAAGCAAAACCGAATGTATTGTTACAACAATCAAAGCATTGTTAGAAAATTCATCAGAAAGAGATACCGCATGTAAAACACGCAATATTTATGAATTGAATTCCGGTGCACGGCTGAAAATTAATTTCTTAATAAATAATAAAGTGAAACCGAATGTATTGTTACAACAATCAAAGCATTGTTAGAAAATTCATCAGAAAGAGATACCGCATGTAAAACACGCAATATTTATGAATTGAATTCCGGTGCACGGCTGAAAATTAATTTCTTAATAAATAATAAAGCGAAACCGAATGTATTGTTTCAACAATCAAAGCATTGTTAGAAAATTCATCAGAAAGATATACCGCATGTAAAACACGCAATATTTATGAAATGAATTCCGGTGCAGGGCTGAAAATTAATTTCTTAATAAATAATAAAGCGAAACCGAATGTATTGTTTCAACAATCAAAGCATTGTTAGAAAATTCACCAGAAAGAGATACCGCATGTAAAACACGCAATATTTATGAACTGAATTCGGTGCACGGCTGAAAATTAATTTCTTAATAAATAATAAAGCGAAACCGAACGTATAGTTTCAACAATCAAAGCATTGTTAGAAAATTCATCAGAAAGAGATACCGCATGTAAAACACGCAATATTTAATAATTGAATTCCGGTGCACGGCTGAAAATTAATTTCTCAATAAATAATAAAGCGAAACCCAATGTATTGTTTCAACAATCAAAGCATTGTTAGAAAATTCATCAGAAAGAGATACCGCATGTAAAACACGCAATATTTATGAATTGAATTCCGGTGCAGGGCTGAAAATTAATTTCTTAATAAATAATAAAGCGAAACCGAATGTATTGTTTCAACAATCAAAGCATTGTTAGAAAATTCATCAGAAAGAGATACCGCATGTAAAACACGCAATATTTATGAATTGAATTCCGGTGCAGGGCTGAAAATTAATTTCTTAATAAATAATAAAGCGAAACCGAATGTATTGTTTCAACAATCAAAGCATTGTTAGAAAATTCATCAGAAAGAGGTACCGCATGTAAAACACGCAATATTTAATAATTGAATTCCGGTGCACGGCTGAAAATTAATTTCTTAATAAATAATAAAGCGAAACCGAATATATTGTTTCAACAATCAAAGCATTGTTAGAAAATTCATCAGAAAGAGATACCGCATGTAAAACACGCAATATTTATGAATTGAATTCCGGTGCACGGCTGAAAATTAATTTCTTAATAAATAATAAAGCGAAACCGAATATATTGTTTCAACAATCAAAGCATTGTTAGAAAATTCATCAGAAAGAGATACCGCATGTAAAACACGCAGTATTTATGAATTGAATTCCGGTGCACGGCTGAAAATTAATTTCTTAATAAATAATAAAGCGAAACCGAATATATTGTTTCAACAATCAAAGCATTGTTAGAAAATTCATCAGAAAGAGATACCGCATGTAAAACACGCAATATTTATGAACTGAATTCCGGTGCAGGGCTGAAAATTAATTTCTTAATAAATAATAAAGCGAAACCGAACGTATAGTTTCAACAATCAAAGCATTGTTAGAAAATTCATCAGAAAGGTATACCGCATGTAAAACACGCAATATTTAATAATTGAATTCCGGTGCACGGCTGAAAATTAATTTTTTAATAAATAATAAAGCGAAACCGAATATATTGTTTCAACAATCAAAGCATTGTAAGAAAATTCATCAGAAAGAGATACCGCATGTAAAACACGCAAAATTTAATAATTGAATTCCGGTGCACGGCTGAAAATTAATTTCTTAATAAATACTAAAGCGAAACCGAATGTATTGTTTCAACAATCAAAGCATTGTTAGAAAATTCATCCGAAAGAGATACCGCATGTAAAACACGCAATATTTATGAATTGAATTCCGGTGCACGGCTGAAAATTAATTTCTTAATAAACAATAAAGCGAAACCGAATGTATTGTTTCAACAATCAAAGCATTGTTAGAAAATTCATCAGAAAGAGATACCGCATGTAAAACACGCAATATTTATGAATTGAATTCCGGTGCACGGCTGAAAATTAATTTCTTAATAAATAATAAAGCAAAACCGAATGTATTGTTACAACAATCAAAGCATTGTTAGAAAATTCATCAGAAAGAGATACCGCATGTAAAACACGCAATATTTATGAATTGAATTCCGGTGCACGGCTGAAAATTAATTTCTTAATAAATAATAAAGTGAAACCGAATGTATTGTTACAACAATCAAAGCATTGTTAGAAAATTCATCAGAAAGAGATACCGCATGTAAAACACGCAATATTTATGAATTGAATTCCGGTGCACGGCTGAAAATTAATTTCTTAATAAATAATAAAGCGAAACCGAATGTATTGTTTCAACAATCAAAGCATTGTTAGAAAATTCATCAGAAAGATATACCGCATGTAAAACACGCAATATTTATGAAATGAATTCCGGTGCAGGGCTGAAAATTAATTTCTTAATAAATAATAAAGCGAAACCGAATGTATTGTTTCAACAATCAAAGCATTGTTAGAAAATTCACCAGAAAGAGATACCGCATGTAAAACACGCAATATTTATGAACTGAATTCGGTGCACGGCTGAAAATTAATTTCTTAATAAATAATAAAGCGAAACCGAACGTATAGTTTCAACAATCAAAGCATTGTTAGAAAATTCATCAGAAAGAGATACCGCATGTAAAACACGCAATATTTAATAATTGAATTCCGGTGCACGGCTGAAAATTAATTTCTCAATAAATAATAAAGCGAAACCCAATGTATTGTTTCAACAATCAAAGCATTGTTAGAAAATTCATCAGAAAGAGATACCGCATGTAAAACACGCAATATTTATGAATTGAATTCCGGTGCAGGGCTGAAAATTAATTTCTTAATAAATAATAAAGCGAAACCGAATGTATTGTTTCAACAATCAAAGCATTGTTAGAAAATTCATCAGAAAGAGATACCGCATGTAAAACACGCAATATTTATGAATTGAATTCCGGTGCAGGGCTGAAAATTAATTTCTTAATAAATAATAAAGCGAAACCGAATGTATTGTTTGAACAATCAAAGCATTGTTAGAAAATTCATCAGAAAGAGGTACCGCATGTAAAACACGCAATATTTAATAATTGAATTCCGGTGCACGGCTGAAAATTAATTTCTTAATAAATAATAAAGCGAAACCGAATATATTGTTTCAACAATCAAAGCATTGTTAGAAAATTCATCAGAAAGAGATACCGCATGTAAAACACGCAATATTTAATAATTGAATTCCGGTGCACGGCTGAAAATTAATTTCTTAATAAATAATAAAGCGAAACCGAATGTATTGTTTCAACAATCAAAGCATTGTTAGAAAATTCATCAGAAAGAGATACCGCATGTAAAACACGCAATATTTATGAATTGAATTCCGGTGCAGGGCTGAAAATTAATTTCTTAATAAATAATAAAGCGAAACCGAATGTATTGTTTCAACAATCAAAGCATTGTTAGAAAATTCATCAGAAAGAGATACCGCATGTAAAACACGCAATATTTATGAATTGAATTCCGGTGCACGGCTGAAAATTAATTTTTAATAAATAATAAAGCGAAACCGAATGTATTGTTTCAACAATCAAAGCATTGTTAGAAAATTCATCAGAAATATATACCGCATGTAAAACACGCAATATTTATGAATTGAATTCCGGTGCAGGGCTGAAAATTAATTTCTTAATAAATAATAAAGCGAAACCGAATGTATTGTTTCAACAATCAAAGCATTGTTAGAAAATTCATCAGAAAGAGGTACCGCATGTAAAACACGCAATATTTAATAATTGAATTCCGGTGCACGGCTGAAAATTAATTTTTTAATAAATAATAAAGCGAAACCGAATGTATAGTTTCAACAATCAAAGCATTGTTAGAAAATTCATCAGAAAGAGATACCGTATGTAAAACACGCAACATTTAATAATTGAATTCCGGTGCACGGCTGAAAATTAATTTCTTAATAAATAATAAAGCGAAACCCAATGTATTGTTTCAACAATCAAAGCATTGTTAGAAAATTCATCAGAAAGAGATACCGCATGTAAAACACGCAATATTTATAAATTGAATTCCGGTGCAGGGCTGAAAATTAATTTCTTAATAAATAATAAAGCGAAACCGAATGTATTGTTTCAACAATCAAAGCATTGTTAGAAAATTCATCAGAAATATATACCGCATGTAAAACACGCAAAATTTATGAATTGAATTCCGGTGCAGGGCTGAAAATTAATTTCTTAATAAATAATAAAGCGAAACCGAATGTATTGTTTCAACAATCAAAGCATTGTTAGAAAATTCATCAGAAAGAGATACCGCATGTAAAACACGCAATATTTATGAATTGAATTCCGGTGCAGGGCTGAAAATTAATTTCTTAATAAATAATAAAGCGAAACCGAATGTATTGTTTCAACAATCAAAGCATTGTTAGAAAATTCATCAGAAAGAGATACCGCATGTAAAACACGCAATATTTATGAATTGAATTCCGGTGCACGGCTGAAAATTAATTTCTTAATAAATAATAAAGCGAAACCGAATATATTGTTTCAACAATCAAAGCATTGTTAGAAAATTCATCAGAAAGAGATACCGCATGTAAAACACGCAGTATTTATGAATTGAATTCCGGTGCACGGCTGAAAATTAATTTCTTAATAAATAATAAAGCGAAACCGAATATATTGTTTCAACAATCAAAGCATTGTTAGAAAATTCATCAGAAAGAGATACCGCATGTAAAACACGCAATATTTATGAACTGAATTCCGGTGCAGGGCTGAAAATTAATTTCTTATTAAATAATAAAGCGAAACCGAACGTATAGTTTCAACAATCAAAGCATTGTTAGAAAATTCATCAGAAACGTATACCGCATGTAAAACACGCAATATTTAATAATTGAATTCCGGTGCACGGCTGAAAATTAATTTTTTAATAAATAATAAAGCGAAACCGAATATATTGTTTCAACAATCAAAGCATTGTTAGAAAATTCATCAGAAAGAGATACCGCATGTAAAACACGCAAAATTTAATAATTGAATTCCGGTGCACGGCTGAAAATTAATTTCTTAATAAATACTAAAGCGAAACCGAATGTATTGTTTCAACAATCAAAGCATTGTTAGAAAATTCATCCGAAAGAGATACCGCATGTAAAACACGCAATATTTATGAATTGAATTCCGGTGCACGGCTGAAAATTAATTTCTTAATAAATAATAAAGCGAAACCGAATGTATTGTTTCAACAATCAAAGCATTGTTAGAAAATTCATCAGAAAGAGATACCGCATGTAAAACACGCAATATTTATGAATTGAATTCCGGTGCACGGCTGAAAATTAATTTCTTAATAAATAATAAAGCAAAACCGAATGTATTGTTACAACAATCAAAGCATTGTTAGAAAATTCATCAGAAAGAGATACCGCATGTAAAACACGCAATATTTATGAATTGAATTCCGGTGCACGGCTGAAAATTAATTTCTTAATAAATAATAAAGTGAAACCGAATGTATTGTTACAACAATCAAAGCATTGTTAGAAAATTCATCAGAAAGAGATACCCCATGTAAAACACGCAATATTTATGAATTGAATTCCGGTGCACGACTGAAAATTAATTTCTTAATAAATAATAAAGCGAAACCGAATGTATTGTTTCAACAATCAAAGCATTGTTAGAAAATTCATCAGAAAGATATACCGCATGTAAAACACGCAATATTTATGAAATGAATTCCGGTGCAGGGCTGAAAATTAATTTCTTAATAAATAATAAAGCGAAACCGAATGTATTGTTTCAACAATCAAAGCATTGTTAGAAAATTCACCAGAAAGAGATACCGCATGTAAAACACGCAATATTTATGAACTGAATTCGGTGCACGGCTGAAAATTAATTTCTTAATAAATAATAAAGCGAAACCGAACGTATAGTTTCAACAATCAAAGCATTGTTAGAAAATTCATCAGAAAGAGATACCGCATGTAAAACACGCAATATTTAATAATTGAATTCCGGTGCACGGCTGAAAATTAATTTCTCAATAAATAATAAAGCGAAACCCAATGTATTGTTTCAACAATCAAAGCATTGTTAGAAAATTCATCAGAAAGAGATACCGCATGTAAAACACGCAATATTTATGAATTGAATTCCGGTGCAGGGCTGAAAATTAATTTCTTAATAAATAATAAAGCGAAACCGAATGTATTGTTTCAACAATCAAAGCATTGTTAGAAAATTCATCAGAAAGAGATACCGCATGTAAAACACGCAATATTTATGAATTGAATTCCGGTGCAGGGCTGAAAATTAATTTCTTAATAAATAATAAAGCGAAACCGAATGTATTGTTTCAACAATCAAAGCATTGTTAGAAAATTCATCAGAAAGAGGTACCGCATGTAAAACACGCAATATTTAATAATTGAATTCCGGTGCACGGCTGAAAATTAATTTCTTAATAAATAATAAAGCGAAACCGAATATATTGTTTCAACAATCAAAGCATTGTTAGAAAATTCATCAGAAAGAGATACCGCATGTAAAACACGCAATATTTAATAATTGAATTCCGGTGCACGGCTGAAAATTAATTTCTTAATAAATAATAAAGCGAAACCGAATGTATTGTTACAACAATCAAAGCATTGTTAGAAAATTCATCAGAAAGAGATACCGCATGTAAAACACGCAATATTTATGAATTGAATTCCGGTGCAGGGCTGAAAATTAATTTCTTAATAAATAATAAAGCGAAACCCAATGTATTGTTTCAACAATCAAAGCATTGTTAGAAAATTCATCAGAAAGAGATACCGCATGTAAAACACGCAATATTTATGAATTGAATTCCGGTGCAGGGCTGAAAATTAATTTCTTAATAAATAATAAAGCGAAACCGAATGTATTGTTTCAACAATCAAAGCATTGTTAGAAAATTCATCAGAAATATATACCGCATGTAAAACACGCAAAATTTATGAATTGAATTCCGGTGCAGGGCTGAAAATTAATTTCTTAATAAATAATAAAGCGAAACCGAATGTATTGTTTCAACAATCAAAGCATTGTTAGAAAATTCATCAGAAAGAGATACCGCATGTAAAACACGCAATATTTATGAATTGAATTCCGGTGCACGGCTGAAAATTAATTTCATAATAAATAATAAAGCGAAACCGAATGTATTGTTTCAACAATCAAAGCATTGTTAGAAAATTCATCAGAAAGAGATACCGCATGTAAAACACGCAATATTTATGAATTGAATTCCGGTGCACGGCTGAAAATTAATTTCTTAATAAATAATAAAGCGAAACCGAATGTATTGTTTCAACAATCAAAGCATTGTTAGAAAATTCATCAGAAAGATATACCGCATGTAAAACACGCAATATTTATGAAATGAATTCCGGTGCAGGGCTGAAAATTAATTTCTTAATAAATAATAAAGCGAAACCGAATGTATTGTTTCAACAATCAAAGCATTGTTAGAAAATTCACCAGAAAGAGATACCGCATGTAAAACACGCAATATTTATGAACTGAATTCGGTGCACGGCTGAAAATTAATTTCTTAATAAATAATAAAGCGAAACCGAACGTATAGTTTCAACAATCAAAGCATTGTTAGAAAATTCATCAGAAAGAGATACCGCATGTAAAACACGCAATATTTAATAATTGAATTCCGGTGCACGGCTGAAAATTAATTTCTCAATAAATAATAAAGCGAAACCCAATGTATTGTTTCAACAATCAAAGCATTGTTAGAAAATTCATCAGAAAGAGATACCGCATGTAAAACACGCAATATTTATGAATTGAATTCCGGTGCAGGGCTGAAAATTAATTTCTTAATAAATAATAAAGCGAAACCGAATGTATTGTTTCAACAATCAAAGCATTGTTAGAAAATTCATCAGAAAGAGATACCGCATGTAAAACACGCAATATTTATGAATTGAATTCCGGTGCAGGGCTGAAAATTAATTTCTTAATAAATAATAAAGCGAAACCGTATGTATTGTTTCAACAATCAAAGCATTGTTAGAAAATTCATCAGAAAGAGGTACCGCATGTAAAACACGCAATATTTAATAATTGAATTCCGGTGCACGGCTGAAAATTAATTTCTTAATAAATAATAAAGCGAAACCGAATATATTGTTTCAACAATCAAAGCATTGTTAGAAAATTCATCAGAAAGAGATACCGCATGTAAAACACGCAATATTTAATAATTGAATTCCGGTGCACGGCTGAAAATTAATTTCTTAATAAATAATAAAGCGAAACCGAATGTATTGTTTCAACAATCAAAGCATTGTTAGAAAATTCATCAGAAAGAGATACCGCATGTAAAACACGCAATATTTATGAATTGAATTCCGGTGCAGGGCTGAAAATTAATTTCTTAATAAATAATAAAGCGAAACCGAATGTATTGTTTCAACAATCAAAGCATTGTTAGAAAATTCATCAGAAAGAGATACCGCATGTAAAACACGCAATATTTATGAATTGAATTCCGGTGCACGGCTGAAAATTAATTTTTAATAAATAATAAAGCGAAACCGAATGTATTGTTTCAACAATCAAAGCATTGTTAGAAAATTCATCAGAAATATATACCGCATGTAAAACACGCAATATTTATGAATTGAATTCCGGTGCAGGTCTGAAAATTAATTTCTTAATAAATAATAAAGCGAAACCGAATGTATTGTTTCAACAATCAAAGCATTGTTAGAAAATTCATCAGAAAGAGGTACCGCATGTAAAACACGCAATATTTAATAATTGAATTCCGGTGCACGGCTGAAAATTAATTTTTTAATAAATAATAAAGCGAAACCGAATGTATAGTTTCAACAATCAAAGCATTGTTAGAAAATTCATCAGAAAGAGATACCGTATGTAAAACACGCAACATTTAATAATTGAATTCCGGTGCACGGCTGAAAATTAATTTCTTAATAAATAATAAAGCGAAACCCAATGTATTGTTTCAACAATCAAAGCATTGTTAGAAAATTCATCAGAAAGAGATACCGCATGTAAAACACGCAATATTTATGAATTGAATTCCGGTGCAGGGCTGAAAATTAATTTCTTAATAAATAATAAAGCGAAACCGAATGTATTGTTTCAACAATCAAAGCATTGTTAGAAAATTCATCAGAAATATATACCGCATGTAAAACACGCAAAATTTATGAATTGAATTCCGGTGCAGGGCTGAAAATTAATTTCTTAATAAATAATAAAGCGAAACCGAATGTATTGTTTCAACAATCAAAGCATTGTTAGAAAATTCATCAGAAAGAGATACCGCATGTAAAACACGCAATATTTATGAATTGAATTCCGGTGCACGGCTGAAAATTAATTTCTTAATAAATAATAAAGCGAAACCGAATGTATTGTTTCAACAATCAAAGCATTGTTAGAAAATTCATCAGAAAGAGATACCGCATGTAAAACACGCAATATTTATGAATTGAATTCCGGTGCACGGCTGAAAATTAATTTCTTAATAAATAATAAAGCGAAACCGAATGTATTGTTTCAACAATCAAAGCATTGTTAGAAAATTCATCAGAAAGATATACCGCATGTAAAACACGCAATATTTATGAAATGAATTCCGGTGCAGGGCTGAAAATTAATTTCTTAATAAATAATAAAGCGAAACCGAATGTATTGTTTCAACAATCAAAGCATTGTTAGAAAATTCACCAGAAAGAGATACCGCATGTAAAACACGCAATATTTATGAACTGAATTCGGTGCACGGCTGAAAATTAATTTCTTAATAAATAATAAAGCGAAACCGAACGTATAGTTTCAACAATCAAAGCATTGTTAGAAAATTCATCAGAAAGAGATACCGCATGTAAAACACGCAATATTTAATAATTGAATTCCGGTGCACGGCTGAAAATTAATTTCTCAATAAATAATAAAGCGAAACCCAATGTATTGTTTCAACAATCAAAGCATTGTTAGAAAATTCATCAGAAAGAGATACCGCATGTAAAACACGCAATACTTATGAATTGAATTCCGGTGCAGGGCTGAAAATTAATTTCTTAATAAATAATAAAGCGAAACCGAATGTATTGTTTCAACAATCAAAGCATTGTTAGAAAATTCATCAGAAAGAGATACCGCATGTAAAACACGCAATATTTATGAATTGAATTCCGGTGCAGGGCTGAAAATTAATTTCTTAATAAATAATAAAGCGAAACCGTATGTATTGTTTCAACAATCAAAGCATTGTAAGAAAATTCATCAGAAAGAGGTACCGCATGTAAAACACGCAATATTTAATAATTGAATTCCGGTGCACGGCTGAAAATTAATTTCTTAATAAATAATAAAGCGAAACCGAATATATTGTTTCAACAATCAAAGCATTGTTAGAAAACTCATCAGAAAGAGATACCGCATGTAAAACACGCAATATTTAATAATTGAATTCCGGTGCACGGCTGAAAATTAATTTCTTAATAAATAATAAAGCGAAACCGAATGTATTTTTCAACAATCAAAGCATTGTTAGAAAATTCATCAGAAAGAGATACCGCATGTAAAACACGCAATATTTATGAATTGAATTCCGGTGCAGGGCTGAAAATTAATTTCTTAATAAATAATAAAGCGAAACCGAATGTATTGTTTCAACAATCAAAGCATTGTTAGAAAATTCATCAGAAAGAGATACCGCATGTAAAACACGCAATATTTATGAATTGAATTCCGGTGCACGGCTGAAAATTAATTTTTAATAAATAATAAAGCGAAACCGAATGTATTGTTTCAACAATCAAAGCATTGTTAGAAAATTCATCAGAAATATATACCGCATGTAAAACACGCAATATTTATGAATTGAATTCCGGTGCAGGGCTGAAAATTAATTTCTTAATAAATAATAAAGCGAAACCGAATATATTGTTTCAACAATCAAAGCATTGTTAGAAAATTCATCAGAAAGAGATACCGCATGTAAAACACGCAATATTTAATAATTGAATTCCGGTGCACGGCTGAAAATTAATTTCTTAATAAATAATAAAGCGAAACCGAATGTATTGTTTCAACAATCAAAGCATTGTTAGAAAATTCATCAGAAAGAGATACCGCATGTAAAACACGCAATATTTATGAATTGAATTCCGGTGCAGGGCTGAAAATTAATTTCTTAATAAATAATAAAGCGAAACCGAATGTATTGTTTCAACAATCAAAGCATTGTTAGAAAATTCATCAGAAAGAGATACCGCATGTAAAACACGCAATTTTTATGAATTGAATTCCGGTGCACGGCTGAAAATTAATTTTTAATAAATAATAAAGCGAAACCGAATGTATTGTTTCAACAATCAAAGCATTGTTAGAAAATTCACCAGAAAGAGATACCGCATGTAAAACACGCAATATTTATGAACTGAATTCCGGTGCACGGCTGAAAATTAATTTCTTAATAAATAATAAAGCGAAACCGAACGTATAGTTTCAACAATCAAAGCATTGTTAGAAAATTCATCAGAAAGAGATACCGCATGTAAAACACGCAATATTTAATAATTGAATTCCGGTGCACGGCTGAAAATTAATTTCTTAATAAATAATAAAGCGAAACCCAATGTATTGTTTCAACAATCAAAGCATTGTTAGAAAATTCATCAGAAAGAGATACCGCATGTAAAACACGCAATATTTATGAATTGAATTCCGGTGCAGGGCTGAAAATTAATTTCTTAATAAATAATAAAGCGAAACCGAATGTATTGTTTCAACAATCAAAGCATTGTTAGAAAATTCATCAGAAATATATACCGCATGTAAAACACGCAATATTTATGAATTGAATTCCGGTGCAGGGCTGAAAATTAATTTCTTAATAAATAATAAAGCGAAACCGAATGTATTGATTCAACAATCAAAGCATTGTTAGAAAATTCATCAGAAAGAGGTACCGCATGTAAAACACGCAATATTTAATAATTGAATTCCGGTGCACGGCTGAAAATTAATTTCTTAATAAATAATAAAGCGAAACCGAATATATTGTTTCAACAATCAAAGCATTGTTAGAAAATTCATCAGAAAGAGATACCGCATGTAAAACACGCAATATTTATGAACTGAATTCCGGTGCAGGGCTGAAAATTAATTTCTTAATAAATAATAAAGCGAAACCGAACGTATAGTTTCAACAATCAAAGCATTGTTAGAAAATTCATCAGAAAGGTATACCGCATGTAAAACACGCAATATTTAATAATTGAATTCCGGTGCACGGCTGAAAATTAATTTCTTAATAAATAATAAAGCGAAACCGAATGTATTGTTTCAACAATCAAAGCATTGTTAGAAAATTCATCAGAAAGAGATACCGCATGTAAAACACGCAATATTTATGAATTGAATTCCGGTGCAGGGCTGAAAATTAATTTCTTAATAAATAATAAAGCGAAACCGAATGTATTGTTTCAACAATCAAAGCATTGTTAGAAAATTCATCAGAAAGAGATACCGCATGTAAAACACGCAATATTTATGAATTGAATTCCGGTGCACGGCTGAAAATTAATTTCTTAATAAATAATAAAGCGAAACCGAATATATTGTTTCAACAATCAAAGCATTGCTAGAAAATTCATCAGAAATATATACCGCATGTAAAACACGCAAAATTTATGAATTGAATTCCGGTGCAGGGCTGAAAATTAATTTCTTAATAAATAATAAAGCGAAACAGAATGTATTGTTTCAACAATCAAAGCATTGTTAGAAAATTCATCAGAAAGAGATACCGCATGTAAAACACGCAATATTTATGAATTGAATTCCGGTGCACGGCTGAAAATTAATTTCTTAATAAATAATAAAGCGAAACCGAATATATTGTTTCAACAATCAAAGCATTGTTAGAAAGTTCATCAGAAAGAGATACCGCATGTAAAACACGCAGTATTTATGAATTGAATTCCGGTGCACGGCTGAAAATTAATTTCTTAATAAATAATAAAGCGAAACCGAATATATTGTTTCAACAATCAAAGCATTGTTAGAAAATTCATCAGAAAGAGATACCGCATGTAAAACACGCAATATTTATGAACTGAAATCCGGTGCACGGCTGAAAATTAATTTCTTAATAAATAATAAAGCGAAACCGAATGTATAGTTTCAACAATCAAAGCATTGTTAGAAAATTCATCAGAAAGAGATACCGCATGTAAAACACGCAATATTTAATAATTGAATTCCGGTGCACGGCTGAAAATTAATTTCTTAATAAATAATAAAGCGAAACCCAATGTATTGTTTCAACAATCAAAGCATTGTTAGAAAATTCATCAGAAAGAGATACCGCATGTAAAACACGCAATATTTATGAATTGAATTCCGGTGCAGGGCTGAAAATTAATTTCTTAATAAATAATAAAGCTAAACCGAATGTATTGTTTCAACAATCAAAGCATTGTTAGAAAATTCATCAGAAAGAGATACCGCATGTAAAACACGCAATATTTATGAATTGAATTCCGGTGCAGGGCTGAAAATTAATTTCTTAATAAATAATAAAGCGAAACCGAATGTATTGTTTCAACAATCAAAGCATTGTTAGAAAATTCACCAGAAAGAGATACCGCATGTAAAACACGCAATATTTATGAACTGAATTCCGGTGCACGGCTGAAAATTAATTTCTTAATAAATAATAAAGCGAAACCGAACGTATAGTTTCAACAATCAAAGCATTGTTAGAAAATTCATCAGAAAGAGATACCGCATGTAAAACACGCAATATTTAATAATTGAATTCCGGTGCACGGCTGAAAATTAATTTCTTAATAAATAATAAAGCGAAACCCAATGTATTGTTTCAACAATCAAAGCAGTGTTAGAAAATTCATCAAAAAGAGATACCGCATGTAAAACACGCAATATTTATGAATTGAATTCCGGTGCAGGGCTGAAAATTAATTTCTTAATAAATAATAAAGCGAAACAGAATGTATTGTTTCAACAATCAAAGCATTGTTAGAAAATTCATCAGAAAGAGATACCGCATGTAAAACACGCAATATTTATGAATTGAATTCCGGTGCACGGCTGAAAATTAATTTCTTAATAAATAATAAAGCGAAACCGAATATATTGTTTCAACAATCAAAGCATTGTTAGAAAGTTCATCAGAAAGAGATACCGCATGTAAAACACGCAGTATTTATGAATTGAATTCCGGTGCACGGCTGAAAATTAATTTCTTAATAAATAATAAAGCGAAACCGAATATATTGTTTCAACAATCAAAGCATTGTTAGAAAATTCATCAGAAAGAGATACCGCATGTAAAACACGCAATATTTATGAACTGAAATCCGGTGCACGGCTGAAAATTAATTTCTTAATAAATAATAAAGCGAAACCGAATGTATAGTTTCAACAATCAAAGCATTGTTAGAAAATTCATCAGAAAGAGATACCGCATGTAAAACACGCAATATTTAATAATTGAATTCCGGTGCACGGCTGAAAATTAATTTCTTAATAAATAATAAAGCGAAACCCAATGTATTGTTTCAACAATCAAAGCATTGTTAGAAAATTCATCAGAAAGAGATACCGCATGTAAAACACGCAATATTTATGAATTGAATTCCGGTGCAGGGCTGAAAATTAATTTCTTAATAAATAATAAAGCTAAACCGAATGTATTGTTTCAACAATCAAAGCATTGTTAGAAAATTCATCAGAAAGAGATACCGCATGTAAAACACGCAATATTTATGAATTGAATTCCGGTGCAGGGCTGAAAATTAATTTCTTAATAAATAATAAAGCGAAACCGAATGTATTGTTTCAACAATCAAAGCATTGTTAGAAAATTCACCAGAAAGAGATACCGCATGTAAAACACGCAATATTTATGAACTGAATTCCGGTGCACGGCTGAAAATTAATTTCTTAATAAATAATAAAGCGAAACCGAACGTATAGTTTCAACAATCAAAGCATTGTTAGAAAATTCATCAGAAAGAGATACCGCATGTAAAACACGCAATATTTAATAATTGAATTCCGGTGCACGGCTGAAAATTAATTTCTTAATAAATAATAAAGCGAAACCCAATGTATTGTTTCAACAATCAAAGCAGTGTTAGAAAATTCATCAAAAAGAGATACCGCATGTAAAACACGCAATATTTATGAATTGAATTCCGGTGCAGGGCTGAAAATTAATTTCTTAATAAATAATAAAGCGAAACCGAATGTATTGTTTCAACAATCAAAGCATTGTTAGAAAATTCATCAGAAAGAGATACCGCATGTAAAACTCGCAATATTTATGAATTGAATTCCGGTGCACGGCTGAAAATTAATTTCTTAATAAATAATAAAGCGAAACCGAATGTATTGATTCAACAATCAAAGCATTGTTAGAAAATTCATCAGAAAGAGGTACCGCATGTAAAACACGCAATATTTAATAATTGAATTCCGGTGCACGGCTGAAAATTAATTTCTTAATAAATAATAAAGCGAAACCGAATATATTGTTTCAACAATCAAAGCATTGTTAGAAAATTCATCAGAAAGAGATACCGCATGTAAAACACGCAATATTTATGAACTGAATTCCGGTGCAGGGCTGAAAATTAATTTCTTAATAAATAATAAAGCGAAACCGAACGTATAGTTTCAACAATCAAAGCATTGTTAGAAAATTCATCAGAAAGGTATACCGCATGTAAAACACGCAATATTTAATAATTGAATTCCGGTGCACGGCTGAAAATTAATTTTTAATAAATAATAAAGCGAAACCGAATGTATTGTTTCAACAATCAAAGCATTGTTAGAAAATTCATCAGAAATATATACCGCATGTAAAACACGCAATATTTATGAATTGAATTCCGGTGCAGGGCTGAAAATTAATTTCTTAATAAATAATAAAGCGAAACCGAATATATTGTTTCAACAATCAAAGCATTGTTAGAAAATTCATCAGAAAGAGATACCGCATGTAAAACACGCAATATTTAATAATTGAATTCCGGTGCACGGCTGAAAATTAATTTCTTAATAAATAATAAAGCGAAACCGAATGTATTGTTTCAACAATCAAAGCATTGTTAGAAAATTCATCAGAAAGAGATACCGCATGTAAAACACGCAATATTTATGAATTGAATTCCGGTGCAGGGCTGAAAATTAATTTCTTAATAAATAATAAAGCGAAACCGAATGTATTGTTTCAACAATCAAAGCATTGTTAGAAAATTCATCAGAAAGAGATACCGCATGTAAAACACGCAATATTTATGAATTGAATTCCGGTGCACGGCTGAAAATTAATTTTTAATAAATAATAAAGCGAAACCGAATGTATTGTTTCAACAATCAAAGCATTGTTAGAAAATTCACCAGAAAGAGATACCGCATGTAAAACACGCAATATTTATGAACTGAATTCCGGTGCACGGCTGAAAATTAATTTCTTAATATATAATAAAGCGAAACCGAACGTATAGTTTCAACAATCAAAGCATTGTTAGAAAATTCATCAGAAAGAGATACCGCATGTAAAACACGCAATATTTAATAATTGAATTCCGGTGCACGGCTGAAAATTAATTTCTTAATAAATAATAAAGCGAAACCCAATGTATTGTTTCAACAATCAAAGCATTGTTAGAAAATTCATCAGAAAGAGATACCGCATGTAAAACACGCAATATTTATGAATTGAATTCCGGTGCAGGGCTGAAAATTAATTTCTTAATAAATAATAAAGCGAAACCGAATGTATTGTTTCAACAATCAAAGCATTGTTAGAAAATTCATCAGAAAGAGATACCGCATGTAAAACTCGCAATATTTATGAATTGAATTCCGGTGCACGGCTGAAAATTAATTTTTAATAAATAATAAAGCGAAACCGAATGTATTGTTTCAACAATCAAAGCATTGTTAGAAAATTCATCAGAAATATATACCGCATGTAAAACACGCAATATTTATGAATTGAATTCCGGTGCAGGGCTGAAAATTAATTTCTTAATAAATAATAAAGCGAAACCGAATGTATTGATTCAACAATCAAAGCATTGTTAGAAAATTCATCAGAAAGAGGTACCGCATGTAAAACACGCAATATTTAATAATTGAATTCCGGTGCACGGCTGAAAATTAATTTCTTAATAAATAATAAAGCGAAACCGAATATATTGTTTCAACAATCAAAGCATTGTTAGAAAATTCATCAGAAAGGTATACCGCATGTAAAACACGCAATATTTAATAATTGAATTCCGGTGCACGGCTGAAAATTAATTTCTTAATAAATAATAAAGCGAAACCGAATGTATTGTTTCAACAATCAAAGCATTGTTAGAAAATTCATCAGAAAGAGATACCGCATGTAAAACACGCAATATTTATGAATTGAATTCCGGTGCAGGGCTGAAAATTAATTTCTTAATAAATAATAAAGCGAAACCGAATGTATTGTTTCAACAATCAAAGCATTGTTAGAAAATTCATCAGAAAGAGATACCGCATGTAAAACACGCAATATTTATGAATTGAATTCCGGTGCACGGCTGAAAATTAATTTCTTAATAAATAATAAAGCGAAACCGAATATATTGTTTCAACAATCAAAGCATTGCTAGAAAATTCATCAGAAATATATACCGCATGTAAAACACGCAAAATTTATGAATTGAATTCCGGTGCAGGGCTGAAAATTAATTTCTTAATAAATAATAAAGCGAAACAGAATGTATTGTTTCAACAATCAAAGCATTGTTAGAAAATTCATCAGAAAGAGATACCGCATGTAAAACACGCAATATTTATGAATTGAATTCCGGTGCACGGCTGAAAATTAATTTCTTAATAAATAATAAAGCGAAACCGAATATATTGTTTCAACAATCAAAGCATTGTTAGAAAGTTCATCAGAAAGAGATACCGCATGTAAAACATGCAGTATTTATGAATTGAATTCCGGTGCACGGCTGAAAATTAATTTCTTAATAAATAATAAAGCGAAACCGAATATATTGTTTCAACAATCAAAGCATTGTTAGAAAATTCATCAGAAAGAGATACCGCATGTAAAACACGCAATATTTATGAACTGAAATCCGGTGCACGGCTGAAAATTAATTTCTTAATAAATAATAAAGCGAAACCGAATGTATAGTTTCAACAATCAAAGCATTGTTAGAAAATTCATCAGAAAGAGATACCGCATGTAAAACACGCAATATTTAATAATTGAATTCCGGTGCACGGCTGAAAATTAATTTCTTAATAAATAATAAAGCGAAACCCAATGTATTGTTTCAACAATCAAAGCATTGTTAGAAAATTCATCAGAAAGAGATACCGCATGTAAAACACGCAATATTTATGAATTGAATTCCGGTGCAGGGCTGAAAATTAATTTCTTAATAAATAATAAAGCTAAACCGAATGTATTGTTTCAACAATCAAAGCATTGTTAGAAAATTCATCAGAAAGAGATACCGCATGTAAAACACGCAATATTTATGAATTGAATTCCGGTGCAGGGCTGAAAATTAATTTCTTAATAAATAATAAAGCGAAACCGAATGTATTGTTTCAACAATCAAAGCATTGTTAGAAAATTCACCAGAAAGAGATACCGCATGTAAAACACGCAATATTTATGAACTGAATTCCGGTGCACGGCTGAAAATTAATTTCTTAATAAATAATAAAGCGAAACCGAACGTATAGTTTCAACAATCAAAGCATTGTTAGAAAATTCATCAGAAAGAGATACCGCATGTAAAACACGCAATATTTAATAATTGAATTCCGGTGCACGGCTGAAAATTAATTTCTTAATAAATAATAAAGCGAAACCCAATGTATTGTTTCAACAATCAAAGCATTGTTAGAAAATTCATCAAAAAGAGATACCGCATGTAAAACACGCAATATTTATGAATTGAATTCCGGTGCAGGGCTGAAAATTAATTTCTTAATAAATAATAAAGCGAAACCGAATGTATTGTTTCAACAATCAAAGCATTGTTAGAAAATTCATCAGAAAGAGATACCGCATGTAAAACTCGCAATATTTATGAATTGAATTCCGGTGCACGGCTGAAAATTAATTTCTTAATAAATAATAAAGCGAAACCGAATGTATTGATTCAACAATCAAAGCATTGTTAGAAAATTCATCAGAAAGAGGTACCGCATGTAAAACACGCAATATTTAATAATTGAATTCCGGTGCACGGCTGAAAATTAATTTCTTAATAAATAATAAAGCGAAACCGAATATATTGTTTCAACAATCAAAGCATTGTTAGAAAATTCATCAGAAAGAGATACCGCATGTAAAACACGCAATATTTATGAACTGAATTCCGGTGCAGGGCTGAAAATTAATTTCTTAATAAATAATAAAGCGAAACCGAACGTATAGTTTCAACAATCAAAGCATTGTTAGAAAATTCATCAGAAAGGTATACCGCATGTAAAACACGCAATATTTAATAATTGAATTCCGGTGCACGGCTGAAAATTAATTTCTTAATAAATAATAAAGCGAAACCGAATGTATTGTTTCAACAATCAAAGCATTGTTAGAAAATTCATCAGAAAGAGATACCGCATGTAAAACACGCAATATTTATGAATTGAATTCCGGTGCAGGGCTGAAAATTAATTTCTTAATAAATAATAAAGCGAAACCGAATGTATTGTTTCAACAATCAAAGCATTGTTAGAAAATTCATCAGAAAGAGATACCGCATGTAAAACACGCAATATTTATGAATTGAATTCCGGTGCACGGCTGAAAATTAATTTCTTAATAAATAATAAAGCGAAACCGAATATATTGTTTCAACAATCAAAGCATTGTTAGAAAATTCATCAGAAATATATACCGCATGTAAAACACGCAAAATTTATGAATTGAATTCCGGTGCAGGGCTGAAAATTAATTTCTTAATAAATAATAAAGCGAAACAGAATGTATTGTTTCAACAATCAAAGCATTGTTAGAAAATTCATCAGAAAGAGATACCGCATGTAAAACACGCAATATTTATGAATTGAATTCCGGTGCACGGCTGAAAATTAATTTCTTAATAAATAATAAAGCGAAACCGAATATATTGTTTCAACAATCAAAGCATTGTTAGAAAGTTCATCAGAAAGAGATACCGCATGTAAAACACGCAGTATTTATGAATTGAATTCCGGTGCACGGCTGAAAATTAATTTCTTAATAAATAATAAAGCGAAACCGAATATATTGTTTCAACAATCAAAGCATTGTTAGAAAATTCATCAGAAAGAGATACCGCATGTAAAACACGCAATATTTATGAACTGAAATCCGGTGCACGGCTGAAAATTAATTTCTTAATAAATAATAAAGCGAAACCGAATGTATAGTTTCAACAATCAAAGCATTGTTAGAAAATTCATCAGAAAGAGATACCGCATGTAAAACACGCAATATTTAATAACTGAATTCCGGTGCACGGCTGAAAATTAATTTCTTAATAAATAATAAAGTGAAACCCAATGTATTGTTTCAACAATCAAAGCATTGTTAGAAAATTCATCAGAAAGAGATACCGCATGTAAAACACGCAATATTTATGAATTGAATTCCGGTGCAGGGCTGAAAATTAATTTCTTAATAAATAATAAAGCAAAACCGAATGTATTGTTTCAACAATCAAATCATTGTTAGAAAATTCATCAGAAATATATACCGCATGTAAAACACGCAAAATTTATGAATTGAATTCCGGTGCAGGGCTGAAAATTAATTTCTTAATAAATAATAAAGCGAAACCGAATGTATAGTTTCAACAATCAAAGCATTGTTAGAAAATTCATCAGAAAGAGATACCGCATGTAAAACACGCAATATTTAATAATTGAATTCCGGTGCACGGCTGAAAATTAATTTCTTAATAAATAATAAAGCGAAACCCAATGTATTGTTTCAACAATCAAAGCATTGTTAGAAAATTCATCAGAAAGAGATACCGCATGTAAAACACGCAATATTTATGAATTGAATTCCGGTGCAGGGCTGAAAATTAATTTCTTAATAAATAATAAAGCGAAACCGAATGTATTGTTTCAACAATCAAAGCATTGTTAGAAAATTCATCAGAAATATATACCGCATGTAAAACACGCAAAATTTATGAATTGAATTCCGGTGCAGGGCTGAAAATTAATTTCTTAATAAATAATAAAGCGAAACCGAATGTATAGTTTCAACAATCAAAGCATTGTTAGAAAATTCATCAGAAAGAGATACCGCATGTAAAACACGCAATATTTAATAATTGAATTCCGGTGCACGGCTGAAAATTAATTTCTTAATAAATAATAAAGCGAAACCCAATGTATTGTTTCAACAATCAAAGCATTGTTAGAAAATTCATCAGAAAGAGATACCGCATGTAAAACACGCAATATTTATGAATTGAATTCCGGTGCAGGGCTGAAAATTAATTTCTTAATAAATAATAAAGCGAAACCGAATGTATTGTTTCAACAATCAAAGCATTGTTAGAAAATTCTTCAGAAATATATACCGCATGTAAAACACGCAATATTTATGAACTGAAATCCGGTGCACGGCTGAAAATTAATTTCTTAATAAATAATAAAGCGAAACCGAATGTATAGTTTCAACAATCAAAGCATTGTTAGAAAATTCATCAGAAAGAGATACCGCATGTAAAACACGCAATATTTAATAATTGAATTCCGGTGCACGGCTGAAAATTAATTTCTTAATAAATAATAAAGCGAAACCCAATGTATTGTTTCAACAATCAAAGCATTGTTAGAAAATTCATCAGAAAGAGATACCGCATGTAAAACACGCAATATTTATGAATTGAATTCCGGTGCAGGGCTGAAAATTAATTTCTTAATAAATAATAAAGCGAAACCGAATGTATTGTTTCAACAAACAAAGCATTGTTAGAAAATTCATCAGAAAGAGATACCGCATGTAAAACACGCAATATTTATGAATTGAATTCCGGTGCAGGGCTGAAAATTAATTTCTTAATAAATAATAAAGCGAAACCGAATGTATTGTTTCAACAATCAAAGCATTGTTAGAAAATTCATCAGAAAGAGGTACCGCATGTAAAACACGCAATATTTAATAATTGAATTCCGGTGCACGGCTGAAAATTAATTTCTTAATAAATAATAAAGCGAAACCGAATATATTGTTTCAACAATCAAAGCATTGTTAGAAAATTCATCAGAAAGAGATACCGCATGTAAAACACGCAATATTTATGAATTGAATTCCGGTGCACGGCTGAAAATTAATTTCTTAATAAATAATAAAGCAAAACCGAATGTATTGTTACAACAATCAAAGCATTGTTAGAAAATTCATCAGAAAGAGATACCGCATGTAAAACACGCAATATTTATGAATTGAATTCCGGTGCACGGCTGAAAATTAATTTCTTAATAAATAATAAAGTGAAACCGAATGTATTGTTTCAACAAACAAAGCATTGTTAGAAAATTCATCAGAAAGAGATACCGCATGTAAAACACGCAATATTTATGAATTGAATTCCGGTGCACGGCTGAAAATTAATTTCTTAATAAATAATAAAGCAAAACCGAATGTATTGTTACAACAATCAAAGCATTGTTAGAAAATTCATCAGAAAGAGATACCGCATGTAAAACACGCAATATTTATGAATTGAATTCCGGTGCACGGCTGAAAATTAATTTCTTAATAAATAATAAAGCGAAACCGAATGTATTGTTTCAACAATCAAAGCATTGTTAGAAAATTCATCAGAAAGATATACCGCATGTAAAACACGCAATATTTATGAATTGAATTCCGGTGCAGGGCTGAAAATTAATTTCTTAATAAATAATAAAGCGAAACCGAATGTATTGTTTCAACAATCAAAGCATTGTTAGAAAATTCACCAGAAAGAGATACCGCATGTAAAACACGCAATATTTATGAACTGAATTCCGGTGCACGGCTGAAAATTAATTTCTTAATAAATAATAAAGCGAAACCGAACGTATAGTTTCAACAATCAAAGCATTGTTAGAAAATTCATTAGAAAGAGATACCGCATGTAAAACACGCAATATTTAATAATTGAATTCCGGTGCACGGCTGAAAATTAATTTCTTAATAAATAATAAAGCGAAACCCAATGTATTGTTTCAACAATCAAAGCATTGTTAGAAAATTCATCAGAAAGAGATACCGCATGTAAAACACGCAATATTTATGAATTGAATTCCGGTGCACGGCTGAAAATTAATTTCTTAATAAATAATAAAGCGAAACCGAATGTATTGTTTCAACAATCAAAGCATTGTTAGAAAATTCATCAGAAATATATACCGCATGTAAAACACGCAAAATTTATGAACTGAATTCCGGTGCAGGGCTGAAAATTAATTTCTTAATAAATAATAAAGCGAAACCGAATGTATTGTTTCAACAATCAAAGCATTGTTAGAAAATTCATCAGAAAGAGATACCGCATGTAAAACACGCAATATTTATGAATTGAATTCCGGTGCAGGGCTGAAAATTAATTTCTTAATAAATAATAAAGCGAAACCGAATGTATTGTTTCAACAATCAAAGCATTGTTAGAAAATTCAACAGAAAGAGGTACCGCATGTAAAACACGCAATATTTAATAATTGAATTCCGGTGCACGGCTGAAAATTGATTTCTTAACAAATAATAAAGCGAAACCGAATATATTGTTTCAACAATCAAAGCATTGTTAGAAAATTCATCAGAAAGAGATACCGCATGTAAAACACGCAATATTTATGAATTGAATTCCGGTGCACGGCTGAAAATTAATTTCTTAATAAATAATAAAGCAAAACCGAATGTATTGTTACAACAATCAAAGCATTGTTAGAAAATTCATCAGAAAGAGATACCGCATGTAAAACACGCAATATTTATGAATTGAATTCCGGTGCACGGCTGGAAATTAATTTCTTAATAAATAATAAAGCAAAACCGAATGTATTGTTACAACAATCAAAGCATTGTTAGAAAATTCATCAGAAAGAGATACCGCATGTAAAACACGCAATATTTATGAATTGAATTCCGGTGCACGGCTGAAAATTAATTTCTTAATAAATAATAAAGTGAAACCGAATGTATTGTTTCAACAAACAAAGCATTGTTAGAAAATTCATCAGAAAGAGATACCGCATGTAAAACACGCAATATTTATGAATTGAATTCCGGTGCACGGCTGAAAATTAATTTCTTAATAAATAATAAAGCAAAACCGAATGTATTGTTACAACAATCAAAGCATTGTTAGAAAATTCATCAGAAAGAGATACCGCATGTAAAACACGCAATATTTATGAATTGAATTCCGGTGCACGGCTGAAAATTAATTTCTTAATAAATAATAAAGCGAAACCGAATGTATTGTTTCAACAATCAAAGCATTGTTAGAAAATTCATCAGAAAGATATACCGCATGTAAAACACGCAATATTTATGAATTGAATTCCGGTGCAGGGCTGAAAATTAATTTCTTAATAAATAATAAAGCGAAACCGAATGTATTGTTTCAACAATCAAAGCATTGTTAGAAAATTCACCAGAAAGAGATACCGCATGTAAAACACGCAATATTTATGAACTGAATTCCGGTGCACGGCTGAAAATTAATTTCTTAATAAATAATAAAGCGAAACCGAACGTATAGTTTCAACAATCAAAGCATTGTTAGAAAATTCATTAGAAAGAGATACCGCATGTAAAACACGCAATATTTAATAATTGAATTCCGGTGCACGGCTGAAAATTAATTTCTTAATAAATAATAAAGCGAAACCCAATGTATTGTTTCAACAATCAAAGCATTGTTAGAAAATTCATCAGAAAGAGATACCGCATGTAAAACACGCAATATTTATGAATTGAATTCCGGTGCACGGCTGAAAATTAATTTCTTAATAAATAATAAAGCGAAACCGAATGTATTGTTTCAACAATCAAAGCATTGTTAGAAAATTCATCAGAAATATATACCGCATGCAAAACACGCAAAATTTATGAACTGAATTCCGGTGCAGGGCTGAAAATTAATTTCTTAATAAATAATAAAGCGAAACCGAATGTATTGTTTCAACAATCAAAGCATTGTTAGAAAATTCATCAGAAAGAGATACCGCATGTAAAACACGCAATATTTATGAATTGAATTCCGGTGCAGGGCTGAAAATTAATTTCTTAATAAATAATAAAGCGAAACCGAATGTATTGTTTCAACAATCAAAGCATTGTTAGAAAATTCATCAGAAAGAGGTACCGCATGTAAAACACGCAATATTTAATAATTGAATTCCGGTGCACGGCTGAAAATTAATTTCTTAATAAATAATAAAGCGAAACCGAATATATTGTTTCAACAATCAAAGCATTGTTAGAAAATTCATCAGAAAGAGATACCGCATGTAAAACACGCAATATTTATGAATTGAATTCCGGTGCACGGCTGAAAATTAATTTCTTAATAAATAATAAAGCAAAACCGAATGTATTGTTACAACAATCAAAGCATTGTTAGAAAATTCATCAGAAAGAGATACCGCATGTAAAACACGCAATATTTATGAATTGAATTCCGGTGCACGGCTGAAAATTAATTTCTTAATAAATAATAAAGTGAAACCGAATATATTGTTTCAACAAACAAAGCATTGTTAGAAAATTCATCAGAAAGAGATACCGCATATAAAACACGCAATATTTATGAATTGAATTCCGGTGCACGGCTGAAAATTAATTTCTTAATAAATAATAAAGCAAAACCGAATGTATTGTTACAACAATCAAAGCATTGTTAGAAAATTCATCAGAAAGAGATACCGCATGTAAAACACGCAATATTTATGAATTGAATTCCGGTGCACGGCTGAAAATTAATTTCTTAATAAATAATAAAGCGAAACCGAATGTATTGTTTCAACAATCAAAGCATTGTTAGAAAATTCATCAGAAAGATATACCGCATGTAAAACACGCAATATTTATGAATTGAATTCCGGTGCAGGGCTGAAAATTAATTTCTTAATAAATAATAAAGCGAAACCGAATGTATTGTTTCAACAATCAAAGCATTGTTAGAAAATTCACCAGAAAGTGATACCGCATGTAAAACACGCAATATTTATGAACTAAATTCCGGTGCACGGCTGAAAATTAATTTCTTAATAAATAATAAAGCGAAACCGAACGTATAGTTTCAACAATCAAAGCATTGTTAGAAAATTCATCAGAAAGAGATACCGCATGTAAAACACGCAATATTTATGAATTGAATTCCGGTGCACGGCTGAAAATTAATTTCTTAATAAATAATAAAGCGAAACCGAATGTATTGTTTCAACAATCAAAGCATTGTTAGAAAATTCACCAGAAAGAGATACCGCATGTAAAACACGCAATATTTATGAACTGAATTCCGGTGCACGGCTGAAAATTAATTTCTTAATAAATAATAAAGCGAAACCGAACGTATAGTTTCAACAATCAAAGCATTGTTAGAAAATTCATTAGAAAGAGATACCGCATGTAAAACACGCAATATTTAATAATTGAATTCCGGTGCACGGCTGAAAATTAATTTCTTAATAAATAATAAAGCGAAACCCAATGTATTGTTTCAACAATCAAAGCATTGTTAGAAAATTCATCAGAAAGAGATACCGCATGTAAAACACGCAATATTTATGAATTGAATTCCGGTGCACGGCTGAAAATTAATTTCTTAATAAATAATAAAGCGAAACCGAATGTATTGTTTCAACAATCAAAGCATTGTTAGAAAATTCATCAGAAATATATACCGCATGTAAAACACGCAAAATTTATGAACTGAATTCCGGTGCAGGGCTGAAAATTAATTTCTTAATAAATAATAAAGCGAAACCGAATGTATTGGTTCAACAATCAAAGCATTGTTAGAAAATTCATCAGAAAGAGATACCGCATGTAAAACACGCAATATTTATGAATTGAATTCCGGTGCAGGGCTGAAAATTAATTTCTTAATAAATAATAAAGCGAAACCGAATGTATTGTTTCAACAATCAAAGCATTGTTAGAAAATTCAACAGAAAGAGGTACCGCATGTAAAACACGCAATATTTATGAATTGAATTCCGGTGCACGGCTGAAAATTAATTTCTTAATAAATAATAAAGTGAAACCGAATGTATTGTTTCAACAAACAAAGCATTGTTAGAAAATTCATCAGAAAGAGATACCGCATGTAAAACACGCAATATTTATGAATTGAATTCCGGTGCACGGCTGAAAATTAATTTCTTAATAAATAATAAAGCAAAACCGAATGTATTGTTACAACAATCAAAGCATTGTTAGAAAATTCATCAGAAAGAGATACCGCATGTAAAACACGCAATATTTATGAATTGAATTCCGGTGCACGGCTGAAAATTAATTTCTTAATAAATAATAAAGCGAAACCGAATGTATTGTTTCAACAATCAAAGCATTGTTAGAAAATTCATCAGAAAGATATACCGCATGTAAAACACGCAATATTTATGAATTGAATTCCGGTGCAGGGCTGAAAATTAATTTCTTAATAAATAATAAAGCGAAACCGAATGTATTGTTTCAACAATCAAAGCATTGTTAGAAAATTCACCAGAAAGAGATACCGCATGTAAAACACGCAATATTTATGAACTGAATTCCGGTGCACGGCTGAAAATTAATTTCTTAATAAATAATAAAGCGAAACCGAACGTATAGTTTCAACAATCAAAGCATTGTTAGAAAATTCATTAGAAAGAGATACCGCATGTAAAACACGCAATATTTAATAATTGAATTCCGGTGCACGGCTGAAAATTAATTTCTTAATAAATAATAAAGCGAAACCCAATGTATTATTTCAACAATCAAAGCATTGTTAGAAAATTCATCAGAAAGAGATACCGCATGTAAAACACGCAATATTTATGAATTGAATTCCGGTGCACGGCTGAAAATTAATTTCTTAATAAATAATAAAGCGAAACCGAATGTATTGTTTCAAAATTCAAAGCATTGTTAGAAAATTCATCAGAAATATATACCGCATGCAAAACACGCAAAATTTATGAACTGAATTCCGGTGCAGGGCTGAAAATTAATTTCTTAATAAATAATAAAGCGAAACCGAATGTATTGTTTCAACAATCAAAGCATTGTTAGAAAATTCATCAGAAAGAGATACCGCATGTAAAACACGCAATATTTATGAATTGAATTCCGGTGCAGGGCTGAAAATTAATTTCTTAATAAATAATAAAGCGAAACCGAATGTATTGTTTCAACAATCAAAGCATTGTTAGAAAATTCATCAGAAAGAGGTACCGCATGTAAAACACGCAATATTTAATAATTGAATTCCGGTGCACGGCTGAAAATTAATTTCTTAATAAATAATAAAGCGAAACCGAATATATTGTTTCAACAATCAAAGCATTGTTAGAAAATTCATCAGAAAGAGATACCGCATGTAAAACACGCAATATTTATGAATTGAATTCCGGTGCACGGCTGAAAATTAATTTCTTAATAAATAATAAAGCAAAACCGAATGTATTGTTACAACAATCAAAGCATTGTTAGAAAATTCATCAGAAAGAGATACCGCATGTAAAACACGCAATATTTATGAATTGAATTCCGGTGCACGGCTGAAAATTAATTTCTTAATAAATAATAAAGTGAAACCGAATGTATTGTTTCAACAAACAAAGCATTGTTAGAAAATTCATCAGAAAGAGATACCGCATATAAAACACGCAATATTTATGAATTGAATTCCGGTGCACGGCTGAAAATTAATTTCTTAATAAATAATAAAGCAAAACCGAATGTATTGTTACAACAATCAAAGCATTGTTAGAAAATTCATCAGAAAGAGATACCGCATGTAAAACACGCAATATTTATGAATTGAATTCCGGTGCACGGCTGAAAATTAATTTCTTAATAAATAATAAAGCGAAACCGAATGTATTGTTTCAACAATCAAAGCATTGTTAGAAAATTCATCAGAAAGATATACCGCATGTAAAACACGCAATATTTATGAATTGAATTCCGGTGCAGGGCTGAAAATTAATTTCTTAATAAATAATAAAGCGAAACCGAATGTATTGTTTCAACAATCAAAGCATTGTTAGAAAATTCACCAGAAAGTGATACCGCATGTAAAACACGCAATATTTATGAACTAAATTCCGGTGCACGGCTGAAAATTAATTTCTTAATAAATAATAAAGCGAAACCGAACGTATAGTTTCAACAATCAAAGCATTGTTAGAAAATTCATCAGAAAGAGATACCGCATGTAAAACACGCAATATTTATGAATTGAATTCCGGTGCACGGCTGAAAATTAATTTCTTAATAAATAATAAAGCGAAACCGAATGTATTGTTTCAACAATCAAAGCATTGTTAGAAAATTCACCAGAAAGAGATACCGCATGTAAAACACGCAATATTTATGAACTGAATTCCGGTGCACGGCTGAAAATTAATTTCTTAATAAATAATAAAGCGAAACCGAACGTATAGTTTCAACAATCAAAGCATTGTTAGAAAATTCATTAGAAAGAGATACCGCATGTAAAACACGCAATATTTAATAATTGAATTCCGGTGCACGGCTGAAAATTAATTTCTTAATAAATAATAAAGCGAAACCCAATGTATTGTTTCAACAATCAAAGCATTGTTAGAAAATTCATCAGAAAGAGATACCGCATGTAAAACACGCAATATTTATGAATTGAATTCCGGTGCACGGCTGAAAATTAATTTCTTAATAAATAATAAAGCGAAACCGAATGTATTGTTTCAACAATCAAAGCATTGTTAGAAAATTCATCAGAAATATATACCGCATGTAAAACACGCAAAATTTATGAACTGAATTCCGGTGCAGGGCTGAAAATTAATTTCTTAATAAATAATAAAGCGAAACCGAATGTATTGTTTCAACAATCAAAGCATTGTTAGAAAATTCATCAGAAAGAGATACCGCATGTAAAACACGCAATATTTATGAATTGAATTCCGGTGCAGGGCTGAAAATTAATTTCTTAATAAATAATAAAGCGAAACCGAATGTATTGTTTCAACAATCAAAGCATTGTTAGAAAATTCAACAGAAAGAGGTACCGCATGTAAAACACGCAATATTTAATAATTGAATTCCGGTGCACGGCTGAAAATTGATTTCTTAACAAATAATAAAGCGAAACCGAATATATTGTTTCAACAATCAAAGCATTGTTAGAAAATTCATCAGAAAGAGATACCGCATGTAAAACACGCAATATTTATGAATTGAATTCCGGTGCACGGCTGAAAATTAATTTCTTAATAAATAATAAAGCAAAACCGAATGTATTGTTACAACAATCAAAGCATTGTTAGAAAATTCATCAGAAAGAGATACCGCATGTAAAACACGCAATATTTATGAATTGAATTCCGGTGCACGGCTGGAAATTAATTTCTTAATAAATAATAAAGCAAAACCGAATGTATTGTTACAACAATCAAAGCATTGTTAGAAAATTCATCAGAAAGAGATACCGCATGTAAAACACGCAATATTTATGAATTGAATTCCGGTGCACGGCTGAAAATTAATTTCTTAATAAATAATAAAGTGAAACCGAATGTATTGTTTCAACAAACAAAGCATTGTTAGAAAATTCATCAGAAAGAGATACCGCATGTAAAACACGCAATATTTATGAATTGAATTCCGGTGCACGGCTGAAAATTAATTTCTTAATAAATAATAAAGCAAAACCGAATGTATTGTTACAACAATCAAAGCATTGTTAGAAAATTCATCAGAAAGAGATACCGCATGTAAAACACGCAATATTTATGAATTGAATTCCGGTGCACGGCTGAAAATTAATTTCTTAATAAATAATAAAGCGAAACCGAATGTATTGTTTCAACAATCAAAGCATTGTTAGAAAATTCATCAGAAAGATATACCGCATGTAAAACACGCAATATTTATGAATTGAATTCCGGTGCAGGGCTGAAAATTAATTTCTTAATAAATAATAAAGCGAAACCGAATGTATTGTTTCAACAATCAAAGCATTGTTAGAAAATTCACCAGAAAGAGATACCGCATGTAAAACACGCAATATTTATGAACTGAATTCCGGTGCACGGCTGAAAATTAATTTCTTAATAAATAATAAAGCGAAACCGAACGTATAGTTTCAACAATCAAAGCATTGTTAGAAAATTCATTAGAAAGAGATACCGCATATAAAACACGCAATATTTATGAATTGAATTCCGGTGCACGGCTGAAAATTAATTTCTTAATAAATAATAAAGTGAAACCGAATGTATTGTTTCAACAAACAAAGCATTGTTAGAAAATTCATCAGAAAGAGATACCGCATATAAAACACGCAATATTTATGAATTGAATTCCGGTGCACGGCTGAAAATTAATTTCTTAATAAATAATAAAGCAAAACCGAATGTATTGTTACAACAATCAAAGCATTGTTAGAAAATTCATCAGAAAGAGATACCGCATGTAAAACACGCAATATTTATGAATTGAATTCCGGTGCACGGCTGAAAATTAATTTCTTAATAAATAATAAAGCGAAACCGAATGTATTGTTTCAACAATCAAAGCATTGTTAGAAAATTCATCAGAAAGATATACCGCATGTAAAACACGCAATATTTATGAATTGAATTCCGGTGCAGGGCTGAAAATTAATTTCTTAATAAATAATAAAGCGAAACCGAATGTATTGTTTCAACAATCAAAGCATTGTTAGAAAATTCACCAGAAAGTGATACCGCATGTAAAACACGCAATATTTATGAACTAAATTCCGGTGCACGGCTGAAAATTAATTTCTTAATAAATAATAAAGCGAAACCGAACGTATAGTTTCAACAATCAAAGCATTGTTAGAAAATTCATCAGAAAGAGATACCGCATGTAAAACACGCAATATTTAATAATTGAATTCCGGTGCACGGCTGAAAATTAATTTCTTAATAAATAATAAAGCGAAACCCAATGTATTGTTTCAACAATCAAAGCATTGTTAGAAAATTCATCAGAAAGAGATACCGCATGTAAAACACGCAATATTTATGAATTGAATTCCGGTGCAGGGCTGAAAATTAATTTCTTAATAAATAATAAAGCGAAACCGAATGTATTGTTTCAACAATCAAAGCATTGTTAGAAAATTCATCAGAAAGAGATACCGCATGTAAAACTCGCAATATTTATGAATTGAATTCCGGTGCACGGCTGAAAATTAATTTTTAATAAATAATAAAGCGAAACCGAATGTATTGTTTCAACAATCAAAGGATTGTTAGAAAATTCATCAGAAATATATACCGCATGTAAAACACGCAATATTTATGAATTGAATTCCGGTGCAGGGCTGAAAATTAATTTCTTAATAAATAATATAGCGAAACCGAATGTATTGTTTCAACAATCAAAGCATTGTTAGAAAATTCATCAGAAAGAGGTACCGCATGTAAAACACGCAATATTTAATAATTGAATTCCGGTGCACGGCTGAAAATTAATTTCTTAATAAATAATAAAGCGAAACCGAATATATTGTTTCAACAATCAAAGCATTGTTAGAAAATTCATCAGAGAAGAGATACCGTATGTAAAACACGCAATATTTAATAATTGAATTCCGGTGCACGGCTGAAAATTAATTTCTTAATAAATAATAAAGCGAAACCGAATGTATTGTTTCAACAATCAAAGCATTGTTAGAAAATTCATCAGAAAGAGATACCGCTTGTAAAACACGCAATATTTATGAATTGAATTCCGGTGCAGGGCTGAAAATTAATTTCTTAATAAATAATAAAGCGAAACCCAATGTATTGTTTCAACAATCAAAGCATTGTTAGAAAATTCATCAGAAAGAGATACCGCATGTAAAACACGCAATATTTATGAATTGAATTCCGGTGCAGGGCTGAAAATTAATTTCTTAATAAATAATAAAGCGAAACCGAATGTATTGTTTCAACAATCAAAGCATTGTTAGAAAATTCATCAGAAATATATACTGCATGTAAAACACGCAAAATTTATGAATTGAATTCCGATGCAGGGCTGAAAATTAATTTCTTAATAAATAATAAAGCGAATCCGAATGTATTGTTTCAACAATCAAAGCATTGTTAGAAAATTCATCAGAAAGAGATACCGCATGTAAAACACGCAATATTTATGAATTGAATTCCGGTGCAGGGCTGAAAATTAATTTCTTAATAAATAATAAAGCGAAACCGAATGTATTGTTTCAACAATCAAAGCATTGTTAGAAAATTCATCAGAAATATATACCGCATGTAAAACACGCAAAATTTATGAATTGAATTCCGGTGCAGGGCTGAAAATTAATTTCTTAATAAATAATAAAGCGAAACCGAATGTATTGTTTCAACAATCAAAGCATTGTTAGAAAATTCATCAGAAAGAGATACCGCATGTAAAACACGCAATATTTATGAATTGAATTCCGGTGCAGGGCTGAAAATTAATTTCTTAATAAATAATAAAGCGAAACCGAATGTATTGTTTCAACAATCAAAGCATTGTTAGAAAATTCATCAGAAAGAGATACCGCATGTAAAACACGCAATATTTATGAATTGAATTCCGGTGCACGGCTGAAAATTAATTTCTTAATAAATAATAAAGCGAAACCGAATATATTGTTTCAACAATCAAAGCATTGTTAGAAAATTCATCAGAAAGAGATACCGCATGTAAAACACGCAGTATTTATGAATTGAATTCCGGTGCACGGCTGAAAATTAATTTCTTAATAAATAATAAAGCGAAACCGAATATATTGTTTCAACAATCAAAGCATTGTTAGAAAATTCATCAGAAAGAGATACCGCATGTAAAACACGCAATATTTATGAACTGAATTCCGGTGCAGGGCTGACAATTAATTTCTTAATAAATAATAAAGCGAAACCGAACGTATAGTTTCAACAATCAAAGCATTGTTAGAAAATTCATCAGAAAGGTATACCGCATGTAAAACACGCAATATTTAATAATTGAATTCCGGTGCACGGCTGAAAATTAATTTCTTAATAAATAATAAAGCGAAACCGAATGTATTGTTTCAACAATCAAAGCATTGTTAGAAAATTCATCAGAAAGAGATACCGCATGTAAAACACGCAATATTTATGAATTGAATTCCGGTGCAGGGCTTAAAATTAATTTCTTAATAAATAATAAAGCGAAACCGAATGTATTGTTTCAACAATCAAAGCATTGTTAGAAAATTCATCAGAAAGAGATACCGCATGTAAAACACGCAATATTTATGAATTGAATTCCGGTGCACGGCTGAAAATTAATTTTTAATAAATAATAAAGCGAAACCGAATGTATTGTTTCAACAATCAAAGCATTGTTAGAAAATTCATCAGAAATATATACCGCATGTAAAACACGCAATACTTATGAATTGAATTCCGGTGCACGGCTGAAAATTAATTTCTTAATAAATAATAAAGCGAAACCGAATATATTGTTTCAACAATCAAAGCATTGTTAGAAAATTCATCAGAAAGAGATACCGTATGTAAAACACGCAATATTTAATAATTGAATTCCGGTGCACGGCTGAAAATTAATTTCTTAATAAATAATAAAGCGAAACCGAATGTATTGTTTCAAAAATCAAAGCACTGTTAAAAAATTCATCAGAAAGAGATACCGCATGTAAAACACGCAATATTTATGAATTGAATTCCGGTGCACGGCTGAAAATTAATTTCTTAATAAATAATAAAGCGAAACCGAATATACTGTTTCAACAATCAAAGCATTGTTAGAAAATTCATCAGAAACAGATACCGCATGTAAAACACGCAATATTTAATAATTGAATTCCGGTGCACTGCTGAAAATTAATTTCTTAATAAATAATAAAGCGAAACCGAACGTATAGTTTCAACAATCAAAGCATTGTTAGAAAATTCATCAGAACGAGATACCGCATGTAAAACACGCAATATTTAATAATTGAATTCCGGTGCACGGCTGAAAATTAATTTCTTAATAAATAATAAAGCGAAACCGAATGTATTGTTTCAACAATCAAAGCATTGTTAGAAAATTCATCAGAAAGAGATACCGCATGTCAAACACGCAATATTTATGAATTGAATTCCGGTGCAGGGCTGAAAATTAATTTCTTAATAAATAATAAAGCGAAACCCAATGTATTGTTTCAACAATCAAAGCATTGTTAGAAAATTCATCAGAAAGAGATACCGCATGTAAAACACGCAATATTTATGAATTGAATTCCGGTGCAGGGCTGAAAATTAATTTCTTAATAAATAATAAAGCGAAACCGAATGTATTGTTTCAACAATCAAAGCATTGTTAGAAAATTCATCAGAAAGAGATACCGCATGTAAAACACGCAATATTTATGAATTGAATTCCGGTGCACGGCTGAAAATTAATTTCTTAATAAATAATAAAGCGAAACCGAATATATTGTTTCAACAATCAAAGCATTGTTAGAAAATTCATCAGAAAGAGATACCGCATGTAAAACACGCAGTATTTATGAATTGAATTCCGGTGCACGGCTGAAAATTAATTTCTTAATAAATAATAAAGCGAAACCGAATATATTGTTTCAACAATCAAAGCATTGTTAGAAAATTCATCAGAAAGAGATACCGCATGTAAAACACGCAATATTTATGAACTGAATTCCGGTGCAGGGCTGAAAATTAATTTCTTAATAAATAATAAAGCGAAACCGAACGTATAGTTTCAACAATCAAAGCATTGTTAGAAAATTCATCAGAAAGGTATACCGCATGTAAAACACGCAATATTTAATAATTGAATTCCGGTGCACGGCTGAAAATTAATTTCTTAATAAATAATAAAGCGAAACCGAATGTATTGTTTCAACAATCAAAGCATTGTTAGAAAATTCATCAGAAAGAGATACCGCATGTAAAACACGCAATATTTATGAATTGAATTCCGGTGCAGGGCTTAAAATTAATTTCTTAATAAATAATAAAGCGAAACCGAATGTATTGTTTCAACAATCAAAGCATTGTTAGAAAATTCATCAGAAAGAGATACCGCATGTAAAACACGCAATATTTATGAATTGAATTCCGGTGCACGGCTGAAAATTAATTTTTAATAAATAATAAAGCGAAACCGAATGTATTGTTTCAACAATCAAAGCATTGTTAGAAAATTCATCAGAAATATATACCGCATGTAAAACACGCAATACTTATGAATTGAATTCCGGTGCACGGCTGAAAATTAATTTCTTAATAAATAATAAAGCGAAACCGAATATATTGTTTCAACAATCAAAGCATTGTTAGAAAATTCATCAGAAAGAGATACCGTATGTAAAACACGCAATATTTAATAATTGAATTCCGGTGCACGGCTGAAAATTAATTTCTTAATAAATAATAAAGCGAAACCGAATGTATTGTTTCAAAAATCAAAGCACTGTTAAAAAATTCATCAGAAAGAGATACCGCATGTAAAACACGCAATATTTATGAATTGAATTCCGGTGCACGGCTGAAAATTAATTTCTTAATAAATAATAAAGCGAAACCGAATATATTGTTTCAACAATCAAAGCATTGTTAGAAAATTCATCAGAAACAGATACCGCATGTAAAACACGCAATATTTAATAATTGAATTCCGGTGCACTGCTGAAAATTAATTTCTTAATAAATAATAAAGCGAAACCGAACGTATAGTTTCAACAATCAAAGCATTGTTAGAAAATTCATCAGAACGAGATACCGCATGTAAAACACGCAATATTTAATAATTGAATTCCGGTGCACGGCTGAAAATTAATTTCTTAATAAATAATAAAGCGAAACCGAATGTATTGTTTCAACAATCAAAGCATTGTTAGAAAATTCATCAGAAAGAGATACCGCATGTCAAACACGCAATATTTATGAATTGAATTCCGGTGCAGGGCTGAAAATTAATTTCTTAATAAATAATAAAGCGAAACCCAATGTATTGTTTCAACAATCAAAGCATTGTTAGAAAATTCATCAGAAAGAGATACCGCATGTAAAACACGCAATATTTATGAATTGAATTCCGGTGCAGGGCTGAAAATTAATTTCTTAATAAATAATAAAGCGAAACCGAATGTATTGTTTCAACAATCAAAGCATTGTTAGAAAATTCATCAGAAATATATACCGCATGTAAAACACGCAAAATTTATGAATTGAATTCCGGTGCAGGGCTGAAAATTAATTTCTTAATAAATAATAAAGCGAAACCGAATGTATTGTTTCAACAATCAAAGCATTGTTAGAAAATTCATCAGAAAGAGATACCGCATGTAAAACACGCAATATTTATGAATTGAATTCCGGTGCAGGGCTGAAAATTAATTTCTTAATAAATAATAAAGCGAAACCGAATGTATTGTTTCAACAATCAAAGCATTGTTAGAAAATTCATCAGAAAGAGATACCGCATGTAAAACACGCAATATTTATGAATTGAATTCCGGTGCACGGCTGAAAATTAATTTCTTAATAAATAATAAAGCGAAACCGAATATATTGTTTCAACAATCAAAGCATTGTTAGAAAATTCATCAGAAAGAGATACCGCATGTAAAACACGCAGTATTTATGAATTGAATTCCGGTGCGCGGCTGAAAATTAATTTCTTAATAAATAATAAAGCGAAACCGAATATATTGCTTCAACAATCAAAGCATTGTTAGAAATTTCATCAGAAAGAGATACCGCATGTAAAACACGCAATATTTATGAACTGAATTCCGGTGCAGGGCTGAAAATTAATTTCTTAATAAATAATAAAGCGAAACCGAACGTATAGTTTCAACAATCAAAGCATTGTTAGAAAATTCATCAGAAAGGTATACCGCATGTAAAACACGCAATATTTAATAATTGAATTCCGGTGCACAGCTGAAAATTAATTTCTTAATAAATAATAAAGCGAAACCGAATGTATTGTTTCAACAATCAAAGCATTGTTAGAAAATTCATCAGAAAGAGATACCGCATGTAAAACACGCAATATTTATGAATTGAATTCCGGTGCAGGGCTGAAAATTAATTTCTTAATAAATAATAAAGCGAAACCGAATGTATTGTTTCAACAATCAAAGCATTGTTAGAAAATTCATCAGAAAGAGATACCGCATGTAAAACACGCAATATTTATGAATTGAATTCCGGTGCACGGCTGAAAATTAATTTTTAATAAATAATAAAGCGAAACCGAATGTATTGTTTCAACAATCAAAGCATTGTTAGAAAATTCATCAGAAAGAGATACCGCATGTAAAACACGCAATATTTATGAACTGAAATCCGGTGCACGGCTGAAAATTAATTTCTTAATAAATAATAAAGCGAAACCCAATGTATTGTTTCAACAATCAAAGCATTGTTAGAAAATTCATCAGAAAGAGATACCGCATGTAAAACACGCAATATTTATGAATTGAATTCCGGTGCAGGGCTGAAAATTAATTTCTTAATAAATAATAAAGCGAAACCGAATGTATTGTTTCAACAATCAAAGCATTGTTAGAAAATTCATCAGAAATATATACCGCATGTAAAACACGCAAAATTTATGAATTGAATTCCGGTGCAGGGCTGAAAATTAATTTCTTAATAAATAATAAAGCGAAACCGAATGTATTGTTTCAACAATCAAAGCATTGTTAGAAAATTCATCAGAAAGAGATACCGCATGTAAAACACGCAATATTTATGAATTGAATTCCGGTGCAGGGCTGAAAATTAATTTCTTAATAAATAATAAAGCGAAACCGAATGTATTGTTTCAACAATCAAAGCATTGTTAGAAAATTCATCAGAAAGAGATACCGCATGTAAAACACGCAATATTTATGAATTGAATTCCGGTGCACGGCTGAAAATTAATTTTTTAATAAATAATAAAGCGAAACCCAATGTATTGTTTCAACAATCAAAGCATTGTTAGAAAATTCATCAGAAAGAGATACCGCATGTAAAACACGCAATATTTATGAACTGAAATCCGGTGCACGGCTGAAAATTAATTTCTTAATAAATAATAAAGCGAAACCGAATGTATAGTTTCAACAATCAAAGCATTGTTAGAAAATTCATCAGAAAGAGATACCGCATGTAAAACACGCAATATTTAATAATTGAATTCCGGTGCACGGCTGAAAATTAATTTCTTAATAAATAATAAAGCGAAACCGAATGTATTGTTTCAACAATCAAAGCATTGTTAGAAAATTCATCAGAAAGAGATACCGCATGTAAAACACGCAATATTTATGAATTGAATTGAATTCCGGTGCAGGGCTGAAAATTAATTTCTTAATAAATAATAAAGCGAAACCGAATGTATTGTTTCAACAATCAAAGCATTGTTAGAAAATTCATCAGAAAGAGATACCGCATGTAAAACACGCAATATTTATGAATTGAATTCCGGTGCACGGCTGAAAATTAATTTCTTAATAAATAATAAAGCGAAACCGAATATATTGTTTCAACAATCAAAGCATTGTTAGAAAATTCATCAGAAAGAGATACCGCATGTAAAACACGCAGTATTTATGAATTGAATTCCGGTGCACGGCTGAAAATTAATTTCTTAATAAATAATAAAGCGAAACCGAATATATTGTTTCAACAATGAAAGCATTGTTAGAAAATTCATCAGAAAGAGATACCGCATGTAAAACACGCAATATTTATGAACTGAATTCCGGTGCAGGGCTGAAAATTAATTTCTTATTAAATAATAAAGCGAAACCGAACGTATAGTTTCAACAATCAAAGCATTGTTAGAAAATTCATCAGAAAGATATACCGCATGTAAAACACGCAAAATTTATGAATTGAATTCCGGTGCAGGGTTGAAAATTAATTTCTTAATAAATAATAAAGCGAAACCGAATGTATTGTTTCAACAATCAAAGCATTGTTAGAAAATTCATCAGAAAGAGATACCGCATGTAAAACACGCAATATTTATGAATTGAATTCCGGTGCAGGGCTGAAAATTAATTTCTTAATAAATAATAAAGCGAAACCGAATGTATTGTTTCAACAATCAAAGCATTGTTAGAAAATTCATCAGAAAGAGATACCGCATGTAAAACACGCAATATTTATGAATTGAATTCCGGTGCACGGCTGAAAATTAATTTCTTAATAAATAATAAAGCGAAACCGAATATATTTTCAACAATCAAAGCATTGTTAGAAAATTCATCAGAAAGAGATACCGCATGTAAAACACGCAGTATTTATGAATTGAATTTCGGTGCACGGCTGAAAATTAATTTCTTAATAAATAATAAAGCGAAACCGAATATATTGTTTCAACAATCAAAGCATTGTTAGAAAATTCATCAGAAAGAGATACCGCATGTAAAACACGCAATATTTATGAACTGAATTCCGGTGCAGGGCTGAAAATTAATTTCTTATTAAATAATAAAGCGAAACCGAACGTATAGTTTCAACAATCAAAGCATTGTTAGAAAATTCATCAGAAAGATATACCGCATGTAAAACACGCAATATTTATGAATTGAATTCAAGTGCAGGGCTGAAAATTAATTTCTTAATAAATAATAAAGCGAAACCGAATGTATTGTTTTAACAATCAAAGCATTGTTAGAAAATTCATCAGAAAGAGATACCGCATGTAAAACACGCAATATTTATGAATTGAATTCCGGTGCAGGGCTGAAAATTAATTTCTTAATAAATAATAAAGCGAAACCGAATGTATTGTTTCAACAATCAAAGCATTGTTAGAAAATTCATCAGAAAGAGATACCGCATGTAAAACACGCAATATTTATGAACTGAATTCTGGTGCAGGGCTGAAAATTAATTTCTTAATAAATAATAAAGCGAAACCGAACGTATAGTTTCAACAATCAAAGCATTGTTAGAAAATTCATCAGAAAGGTATACCGCATGTAAAACACGCAATATTTAATAATTGAATTCCGGTGCACGGCTGAAAATTAATTTCTTAATAAATAATAAAGCGAAACCGAATGTATTGTTTCAACAATCAAAGCATTGTTAGAAAATTCATCAGAAAGAGATACCGCATGTAAAACACGCAATATTTATGAATTGAATTCCGGTGCAGGGCTGAAAATTAATTTCTTAATAAATAATAAATCGAAACCGAATGTATTGTTTGTACAATCAAAGCATTGTTAGAAAATTCATCAGAAAGAGATACCGCATGTAAAACACGCAATATTTATGAATTGAATTCCGGTGCAGGGCTGAAAATTAATTTCTTAATAAATAATAAAGCGAAACCGAATGTATTGTTTCAACAATCAAAGCATTGTTAGAAAATTCATCAGAAAGAGATACCGCATGTAAAACACGCAATATTTATGAACTGAATTCCGGTGCAGGGCTGAAAATTAATTTCTTAATAAATAATAAAGCGAAACCGAATGTATTGTTTCAACAATCAAAGCATTGTTAGAAAATTCACCAGAAAGAGATACCGCATGTAAAACACGCAATATTTATGAATTGAATTCCGGTGCACGGCTGAAAATTAATTTCGTAATAAATAATAAAGCGAAACCGAATATATTGTTTCAACAATCAAAGCATTGTTAGAAAATTCATCAGAAAGAGATACCGCATGTAAAACACGCAGTATTTATGAATTGAATTCCGGTGCACGGCTGAAAATTAATTTCTTAATAAATAATAAAGCGAAACCGAATATATTGTTTCAACAATCAAAGCATTGTTAGAAAATTCATCAGAAAGAGATACCGCATGTAAAACACGCAATATTTATGAACTGAATTCCGGTGCAGGGCTGAAAATTAATTTCTTATTAAATAATAAAGCGAAACCGAACGTATAGTTTCAACAATCAAAGCATTGTTAGAAAATTCATCAGAAAGATATACCGCATGTAAAACACGCAAAATTTATGAATTGAATTCCGGTGCAGGGTTGAAAATTAATTTCTTAATAAATAATAAAGCGAAACCGAATGTATTGTTTCAACAATCAAAGCATTGTTAGAAAACTCATCAGAAAGAGATACCGCATGTAAAACACGCAATATTTATGAATTGAATTCCGGTGCAGGGCTGAAAATTAATTTCTTAATAAATAATAAAGCGAAACCGAATATATTGTTTCAACAATCAAAGCATTGTAAGAAAATTCACCAGAAAGAGATACCGCATGTAAAACACGCAATATTTATGAACTGAATTCCGGTGCAGGGCTGAAAATTAATTTCTTAATAAATAATAAAGCGAAACCGAACGTATAGTTTCAACAATCAAAGCATTGTTAGAAAATTCATCAGAAAGATATACCGCATGTATAACACGCAATATTTAATAATTGAATTCCGGTGCACGGCTGAAAATTAATTTCTTAATAAATAATAAATCGAAACCGAATGTATTGTTTCAACAATCAAAGCATTGTTAGAAAATTCATCAGAAAGAGATACCGCATGTAAAACACGCAATATTTATGAATTGAATTCCGGTGCAGGGCTGAAAATTAATTTCTTAATAAATAATAAAGCGAAACCGAATGTATTGTTTCAACAATCAAAGCATTGTTAGAAAATTCATCAGAAAGAGATACCGCATGTAAAACACGCAATATTTATGAAATGAATTCCGGTGCAGGGCTGAAAATTAATTTCTTAATAAATAATAAAGCGAAACCGAACGTACAGTTTCAACAATCAAAGCATTGTTAGAAAATTCATCAGAAAGGTATACCGCATGTAAAACACGCAATATTTAATAATTGATTTCCGGTGCACGGCTGAAAATTAATTTCTTAATAAATAATAAAGCGAAACCGAATGTATTGTTTCAACAATCAAAGCATTGTTAGAAAATTCATCAGAAAGAGATACCGCATGTAAAACACGCAATATTTATGAATTGAATTCCGGTGCAGGGCTGAAAATTAATTTCTTAATAAACAATAAAGCGAAACCGAATGTATTGTTTCAACAATCAAAGCATTGTTAGAAAATTCACCAGAAAGAGATACCGCATGTAAAACACGCAATATTTATGAATTGAATTCCGGTGCACGGCTGAAAATTAATTTCTTAATAAATAATAAAGCGAAACCGAATATATTGTTTCAACAATCAAAGCATTGTTAGAAAATTAGTCAGAAAGAGATACCGCATGTAAAACACGCAGTATTTATGAATTGAATTCCGGTGCACGGCTGAAAATTAATTTCTTAATAAATAATAAAGCGAAACCGAATATATTGTTTCAACAATCAAAGCATTGTTAGAAAATTCATCAGAAAGAGATACCGCATGTAAAACACGCAATATTTATGAACTGAATTCCGGTGCAGGGCTGAAAATTAATTTCTTATTAAATAATAAAGCGAAACCGAACGTATAGTTTCAACAATCAAAGCATTGTTAGAAAATTCATCAGAAAGATATACCGCATGTAAAACACGCAAAATTTATAAATTGAATTCCGGTGCAGGGTTGAAAATTAATTTCTTAATAAATAATAAAGCGAAACCGAATGTATTGTTTCAACAATCAAAGCATTGTTAGAAAATTCATCAGAAAGAGATACCGCATGTAAAACACGCAATATTTATGAATTGAATTCCGGTGCAGGGCTGAAAATTAATTTCTTAATAAATAATAAAGCGAAACCGAATGTATTGTTTCAACAATCAAAGCATTGTTAGAAAATTCATCAGAAAGAGATACCGAATGTAAAACACGCAATATTTATGAATTGAATTCCGGTGCACGGCTGAAAATTAATTTCTTAATAAATAATAAAGCGAAACCGAATATATTTTCAACAATCAAAGCATTGTTAGAAAATTCATCAGAAAGAGATACCGCATGTAAAACACGCAATATTTATGAATTGAATTCCGGTACAGGGCTGAAAATTAATTTCTTAATAAATAATAAAGCGAAACCGAATGTATTGTTTCAACAATCAACGCATTGTTAGAAAATTCATCAGAAAGAGATACCGCATGTAAAACACGCAATATTTATGAATTGAATTCCGGTGCACGGCTGAAAATTAATTTCTTAATAAATAATAAAGCGAAACCGAATATATTGTTTCAACAATCAAAGCATTGTTAGAAAATTCATCAGAAAGAGATACCGCATGTAAAACACGCAGTATTTATGAATTGAATTCCGGTGCACGGCTGAAAATTAATTTCTTAATAAATAATAAAGCGAAACCGAATATATTGTTTCAACAATGAAAGCATTGTTAGAAAATTCATCAGAAAGAGATACCGCATGTAAAACACGCAATATTTATGAACTGAATTCCGGTGCAGGGCTGAAAATTAATTTCTTATTAAATAATAAAGCGAAACCGAACGTATAGTTTCAACAATCAAAGCATTGTTAGAAAATTCATCAGAAAGATATACCGCATGTAAAACACGCAAAATTTATGAATTGAATTCCGGTGCAGGGTTGAAAATTAATTTCTTAATAAATAATAAAGCGAAACCGAATGTATTGTTTCAACAATCAAAGCATTGTTAGAAAATTCATCAGAAAGAGATACCGCATGTAAAACACGCAATATTTATGAATTGAATTCCGGTGCAGGGCTGAAAATTAATTTCTTAATAAATAATAAAGCGAAACCGAATGTATTGTTTCAACAATCAAAGCATTGTTAGAAAATTCATCAGAAAGAGATAGCGCATGTAAAACACGCAATATTTATGAATTGAATTCCGGTGCACGGCTGAAAATTAATTTCTTAATAAATAATAAAGCGAAACCGAATATATTTTCAACAATCAAAGCATTGTTAGAAAATTCATCAGAAAGAGATACCGCATGTAAAACACGCAGTATTTATGAATTGAATTCCGGTGCACGGCTGAAAATTAATTTCTTAATAAATAATAAAGCGAAACCGAATATATTGTTTCAACAATCAAAGCATTGTTAGAAAATTCATCAGAAAGATATACCGCATGTAAAACACGCAGTATTTATGAATTGAATTCCGGTGCACGGCTGAAAATTAATTTCTTAATAAATAATAAAGCGAAACCGAATATATTGTTTCAACAATCAAAGCATTGTTAGAAAATTCATCAGAAAGAGATACCGCATGTAAAACACGCAATATTTATGAACTGAATTCCGGTGCAGGGCTGAAAATTAATTTCTTATTAAATAATAAAGCGAAACCGAACGTATAGTTTCAACAATCAAAGCATTGTTAGAAAATTCATCAGAAAGATATACCGCATGTAAAACACGCAATATTTATGAATTGAATTCCGGTGCAGGGCTGAAAATTAATTTCTTAATAAATAATAAAGCGAAACCGAATGTATTGTTTCAACAATCAAAGCATTGTTAGAAAATTCATCAGAAAGAGATACCGCATGTAAAACACGCAATATTTATGAATTGAATTCCGGTGCACGGCTGAAAATTAATTTCTTAATAAATAATAAAGCGAAACCGAATATATTGTTTCAACAATCAAAGCATTGTTAGAAAATTCATCAGAAAGAGATACCGCATGTAAAACACGCAGTATTTATGAATTGAATTCCGGTGCACGGCTGAAAATTAATTTCTTAATAAATAATAAAGCGAAACCGAATATATTGTTTCAACAATCAAAGCATTGTAAGAAAATTCATCAGAAAGAGATACCGCATGTAAAACACGCAATATTTATGAACTGAATTCCGCTGCAGGGCTGAAAATTAATTTCTTAATAAATAATAAAGCGAAACCGAACGTATAGTTTCAACAATCAAAGCATTGTTAGAAAATTCATCAGAAAGATATACCGCATGTATAACACGCAATATTTAATAATTGAATTCCGGTGCACGGCTGAAAATTAATTTCTTAATAAATAATAAATCGAAACCGAATGTATTGTTTCAACAATCAAAGCATTGTTAGAAAATTCATCAGAAAGAGATACCGCATGTAAAACACGCAATATTTATGAATTGAATTCCGGTGCAGGGCTGAAAATTAATTTCTTAATAAATAATAAAGCGAAACCGAATGTATTGTTTCAACAATCAAAGCATTGTTAGAAAATTCATCAGAAAGAGATACCGCATGTAAAACACGCAATATTTATGAACTGAATTCCGGTGCAGGGCTGAAAATTAATTTCTTAATAAATAATAAAGCGAAACCGAACGTATAGTTTCAACAATCAAAGCATTGTTAGAAAATTCATCAGAAAGGTATACCGCATGTAAAACACGCAATATTTAATAATTGAATTCCGGTGCACGGCTGAAAATTAATTTCTTAATAAATAATAAAGCGAAACCGAATGTATTGTTTCAACAATCAAAGCATTGTTAGAAAATTCATCAGAAAGAGATACCGCATGTAAAACACGCAATATTTATGAATTGAATTCCGGTGCAGGGCTCAAAATTAATTTCTTAATAAATAATAAAGCGAAACCGAATGTATTGTTTCAACAATCAAAGCATTGTTAGAAAATTCATCAGAAAGATATACCGCATGTAAAACACGCAAAATTTATGAATTGAATTCCGGTGCAGGGTTGAAAATTAATTTCTTAATAAATAATAAAGCGAAACCGAATGTATTGTTTCAACAATCAAAGCATTGTTAGAAAATTCATCAGAAAGAGATACCGCATGTAAAACACGCAATATTTATGAATTGAATTCCGGTGCAGGGCTGAAAATTAATTTCTTAATAAATAATAAAGCGAAACCGAATGTATTGTTTCAACAATCAAAGCATTGTTAGAAAATTCATCAGAAAGAGATACCGAATGTAAAACACGCAATATTTATGAATTGAATTCCGGTGCACGGCTGAAAATTAATTTCTTAATAAATAATAAAGCGAAACCGAATATATTTTCAACAATCAAAGCATTGTTAGAAAATTCATCAGAAAGAGATACCGCATGTAAAACACGCAATATTTATGAATTGAATTCCGGTACAGGGCTGAAAATTAATTTCTTAATAAATAATAAAGCGAAACCGAATGTATTGTTTCAACAATCAACGCATTGTTAGAAAATTCATCAGAAAGAGATACCGCATGTAAAACACGCAATATTTATGAATTGAATTCCGGTGCACGGCTGAAAATTAATTTCTTAATAAATAATAAAGCGAAACCGAATATATTGTTTCAACAATCAAAGCATTGTTAGAAAATTCATCAGAAAGAGATACCGCATGTAAAACACGCAGTATTTATGAATTGAATTCCGGTGCACGGCTGAAAATTAATTTCTTAATAAATAATAAAGCGAAACCGAATATATTGTTTCAACAATGAAAGCATTGTTAGAAAATTCATCAGAAAGAGATACCGCATGTAAAACACGCAATATTTATGAACTGAATTCCGGTGCAGGGCTGAAAATTAATTTCTTATTAAATAATAAAGCGAAACCGAACGTATAGTTTCAACAATCAAAGCATTGTTAGAAAATTCATCAGAAAGATATACCGCATGTAAAACACGCAAAATTTATGAATTGAATTCCGGTGCAGGGTTGAAAATTAATTTCTTAATAAATAATAAAGCGAAACCGAATGTATTGTTTCAACAATCAAAGCATTGTTAGAAAATTCATCAGAAAGAGATACCGCATGTAAAACACGCAATATTTATGAATTGAATTCCGGTGCAGGGCTGAAAATTAATTTCTTAATAAATAATAAAGCGAAACCGAATGTATTGTTTCAACAATCAAAGCATTGTTAGAAAATTCATCAGAAAGAGATAGCGCATGTAAAACACGCAATATTTATGAATTGAATTCCGGTGCACGGCTGAAAATTAATTTCTTAATAAATAATAAAGCGAAACCGAATATATTTTCAACAATCAAAGCATTGTTAGAAAATTCATCAGAAAGAGATACCGCATGTAAAACACGCAGTATTTATGAATTGAATTCCGGTGCACGGCTGAAAATTAATTTCTTAATAAATAATAAAGCGAAACCGAATATATTGTTTCAACAATCAAAGCATTGTTAGAAAATTCATCAGAAAGATATACCGCATGTAAAACACGCAGTATTTATGAATTGAATTCCGGTGCACGGCTGAAAATTAATTTCTTAATAAATAATAAAGCGAAACCGAATATATTGTTTCAACAATCAAAGCATTGTTAGAAAATTCATCAGAAAGAGATACCGCATGTAAAACACGCAATATTTATGAACTGAATTCCGGTGCAGGGCTGAAAATTAATTTCTTATTAAATAATAAAGCGAAACCGAACGTATAGTTTCAACAATCAAAGCATTGTTAGAAAATTCATCAGAAAGATATACCGCATGTAAAACACGCAATATTTATGAATTGAATTCCGGTGCAGGGCTGAAAATTAATTTCTTAATAAATAATAAAGCGAAACCGAATGTATTGTTTCAACAATCAAAGCATTGTTAGAAAATTCATCAGAAAGAGATACCGCATGTAAAACACGCAATATTTATGAATTGAATTCCGGTGCACGGCTGAAAATTAATTTCTTAATAAATAATAAAGCGAAACCGAATATATTGTTTCAACAATCAAAGCATTGTTAGAAAATTCATCAGAAAGAGATACCGCATGTAAAACACGCAGTATTTATGAATTGAATTCCGGTGCACGGCTGAAAATTAATTTCTTAATAAATAATAAAGCGAAACCGAATATATTGTTTCAACAATCAAAGCATTGTAAGAAAATTCATCAGAAAGAGATACCGCATGTAAAACACGCAATATTTATGAACTGAATTCCGCTGCAGGGCTGAAAATTAATTTCTTAATAAATAATAAAGCGAAACCGAACGTATAGTTTCAACAATCAAAGCATTGTTAGAAAATTCATCAGAAAGATATACCGCATGTATAACACGCAATATTTAATAATTGAATTCCGGTGCACGGCTGAAAATTAATTTCTTAATAAATAATAAATCGAAACCGAATGTATTGTTTCAACAATCAAAGCATTGTTAGAAAATTCATCAGAAAGAGATACCGCATGTAAAACACGCAATATTTATGAATTGAATTCCGGTGCAGGGCTGAAAATTAATTTCTTAATAAATAATAAAGCGAAACCGAATGTATTGTTTCAACAATCAAAGCATTGTTAGAAAATTCATCAGAAAGAGATACCGCATGTAAAACACGCAATATTTATGAACTGAATTCCGGTGCAGGGCTGAAAATTAATTTCTTAATAAATAATAAAGCGAAACCGAACGTATAGTTTCAACAATCAAAGCATTGTTAGAAAATTCATCAGAAAGGTATACCGCATGTAAAACACGCAATATTTAATAATTGAATTCCGGTGCACGGCTGAAAATTAATTTCTTAATAAATAATAAAGCGAAACCGAATGTATTGTTTCAACAATCAAAGCATTGTTAGAAAATTCATCAGAAAGAGATACCGCATGTAAAACACGCAATATTTATGAATTGAATTCCGGTGCAGGGCTCAAAATTAATTTCTTAATAAATAATAAAGCGAAACCGAATGTATTGTTTCAACAATCAAAGCATTGTTAGAAAATTCATCAGAAAGATATACCGCATGTAAAACACGCAAAATTTATGAATTGAATTCCGGTGCAGGGTTGAAAATTAATTTCTTAATAAATAATAAAGCGAAACCGAATGTATTGTTTCAACAATCAAAGCATTGTTAGAAAATTCATCAGAAAGAGATACCGCATGTAAAACACGCAATATTTATGAATTGAATTCCGGTGCAGGGCTGAAAATTAATTTCTTAATAAATAATAAAGCGAAACCGAATGTATTGTTTCAACAATCAAAGCATTGTTAGAAAATTCATCAGAAAGAGATACCGCATGTAAAACACGCAATATTTATGAATTGAATTCCGGTGCACGGCTGAAAATTAATTTCTTAATAAATAATAAAGCGAAACCGAATATATTGTTTCAACAATCAAAGCAGTGTTAGAAAATTCATCAGAAAGAGATACCGCATGTAAAACACGCAGTATTTATGAATTGAATTCCGGTGCACGGCTGAAAATTAATTTCTTAATAAATAATAAAGCGAAACCGAATATATTGTTTCAACAATCAAAGCATTGTAAGAAAATTCATCAGAAAGAGATACCGCATGTAAAACACGCAATATTTATGAACTGAATTCCGGTGCAGGGCTGAAAATTAATTTCTTAATAAATAATAAAGCGAAACCGAACGTATAGTTTCAACAATCAAAGCATTGTTAGAAAATTCATCAGAAAGATATACCGCATGTATAACACGCAATATTTAATAATTGAATTCCGGTGCACGGCTGAAAATTAATTTCTTAATAAATAATAAATCGAAACCGAATGTATTGTTTCAACAATCAAAGCATTGTTAGAAAATTCATCAGAAAGAGATACCGCATGTAAAACACGCAATATTTATGAATTGAATTCCGGTGCAGGGCTGAAAATTAATTTCTTAATAAATAATAAAGCGAAACCGAATGTATTGTTTCAACAATCAAAGCATTGTTAGAAAATTCATCAGAAAGAGATACCGCATGTAAAACACGCAATATTTATGAACTGAATTCCGGTGCAGGGCTGAAAATTAATTTCTTAATAAATAATAAAGCGAAACCGAACGTATAGTTTCAACAATCAAAGCATTGTTAGAAAATTCATCAGAAAGGTATACCGCATGTAAAACACGCAATATTTAATAATTGAATTCCGGTGCACGGCTGAAAATTAATTTCTTAATAAATAATAAAGCGAAACCGAATGTATTGTTTCAACAATCAAAGCATTGTTAGAAAATTCATCAGAAAGAGATACCGCATGTAAAACACGCAATATTTATGAATTGAATTCCGGTGCAGGGCTGAAAATTAATTTCTTAATAAACAATAAAGCGAAACCGAATGTATTGTTTCAACAATCAAAGCATTGTTAGAAAATTCACCAGAAAGAGATACCGCATGTAAAACACGCAATATTTATGAATTGAATTCCGGTGCACGGCTGAAAATTAATTTCTTAATAAATAATAAAGCGAAACCGAATATATTGTTTCAACAATCAAAGCATTGTTAGAAAATTCATCAGAAAGAGATACCGCATGTAAAACACGCAGTATTTATGAATTGAATTCCGGTGCACGGCTGAAAATTAATTTCTTAATAAATAATAAAGCGAAACCGAATATATTGTTTCAACAATCAAAGCATTGTTAGAAAATTCATCAGAAAGAGATACCGCATGTAAAACACGCAATATTTATGAACTGAATTCCGGTGCAGGGCTGAAAATTAATTTCTTATTAAAAAATAAAGCGAAACCGAACGTATAGTTTCAACAATCAAAGCATTGTTAGAAAATTCATCAGAAAGATATACCGCATGTAAAACACGCAAAATTTATGAATTGAATTCCGGTGCAGGGTTGAAAATTAATTTCTTAATAAATAATAAAGCGAAACCGAATGTATTGTTTCAACAATCAAAGCATTGTTAGAAAATTCATCAGAAAGAGATACCGCATGTAAAACACGCAATATTTATGAATTGAATTCCGGTGCAGGGCTGAAAATTAATTTCTTAATAAATAATAAAGCGAAACCGAATGTATTGTTTCAACAATCAAAGCATTGTTAGAAAATTCATCAGAAAGAGATACCGCATGTAAAACACGCAATATTTATGAATTGAATTCCGGTGCACGGCTGAAAATTAATTTCTTAATAAATAATAAAGCGAAACCGAATATATTTTCAACAATCAAAGCATTGTTAGAAAATTCATCAGAAAGAGATACCGCATGTAAAACACGCAGTATTTTTGAATTGAATTCCGGTGCACGGCTGAAAATTAATTTCTTAATAAATAATAAAGCGAAACCGAATATATTGTTTCAACAATCAAAGCATTGTAAGAAAATTCATCAGAAAGAGATTCCGCATGTAAAACACGCAATATTTATGAACTGAATTCCGGTGCAGGGCTGAAAATTAATTTCTTAATAAATAATAAAGCGAAACCGAACGTATAGTTTCAACAATCAAAGCATTGTTAGAAAATTCATCAGAAAGATATACCGCATGTATAACACGCAATCTATATATATAAAATAAGAGATGTCTGTCTGCCTGCCTGACCGCGGAAAGCGCCGAAATTATAACCCCTAGGCCTGTGAAATTTTTGTCATGTGTAGATGCTATTACCGGAAAGTGCACTTCACCGTCAGATTTTAAAATTTCAATTTAGATATTTTAAAAAAAATTAAAACGTAACTAAAACGTTATGTGTTAGAGGCTATTTACAGCTGTAAGCCAATCCGCGGAAAGAAGAAACCAGCCAATGAGAGCAGGTGGTAAATATGAGATACAGCGGCTGCATTTCCTAGCCTAACTGTAGCGGGAAATTGCACTGTTTATTTCCCATGCTTTATTTATTTTGTTACTATAAAATTTAATCTTATTGACATTATTTTATAATGTTTTTTATATTGTTTATAAGAAATGATATAATACAATTCACGTAAGTTACTTTAAATTGTATTCGTTCTTCGTATTAATATCTATTTACATACGCGTAGTCGCCCAAGAATGAAATAGTATAGTGTTTCTTGAACTTTCTGGGATCTTAAAGTAATTATTATTTTTTTTCAAATTTGCTGAATCAACGCTTCACTGAATGTTTTCATTTCTTAGTAAAAATAGAACTGTACATTTTATAGTAAAGTGTAAGATGAAAACTGTACTTTCTATGAAATGGAAACATTCAGTAAATAATTTCCGTTCTCGGGTGACTAAGAGATGTATGTTGTCATCGCTCAAGAATAGGAATAAATCAAATATTTCTTTTCAGGGGAAATGAATGAAGTTATTTGGGTTTTTCTTTTATCTTATTTTTCCACTTCCCCATATATTATGAGTTTCATAACAAATCCCAATAAAAACATATTTTTTACACTTTACTGAATGTTTTCATTTCTTATCAAAGTCATGATATGTAACAAGCACAGGGATCTGTTTAGGAAAAATTGGGTTCTTTAAAGGACCCCTCACAAAATTTTTCATGTCAAAACTGGAACATTTTTTACGTCAAAACTGGACCCTTCACAAAATTGTCATAAAAGTAGGCTTTTTACAAACATTTTCACCTGAAAACTAAACTTTTCACATATTTGCTGAATCAACGCTTCACTGAATGTTTTCTTTTCATTTCTTAGCAAAAGTATAAGATGTATGTTTTGATTTTAAGATTTGTTATTGAACTCTGTTTCATTTAAGGAGGTCCGGGACATACCTATTTTAAAATAATTTTTATTTATTGAGTTACTATTTTGAAATTTTTTGTGATGCTTAACCATAACATGATAAAACTTATTAATCGGTATAACTCGAAATGTTATAAGTAGAATTTAAACTTTTTTTCATTTAAAAACAAAAATATAAGTTTTAATTTTGATTCTGCATTTTTAAAATTGTTATTGAACTCAGTTTGCTTCGTATACAAATATTCAATGTTTTGATTTATTATTGTTGACATTATTGGGTGATGACAACGTACATTTTATACCTGACTGCATGTCCATTCTTGGACGATTATTCTGAAACTCCAAATTTGTCTAATCGCCCCAAGAATCGAATGTTTTTTTAAAACATTCAGTAAGTAATTTCCGTTCTTGGGCGATTAAGAGTTCATTCATGTGCGATTCTTATGAAACTCCATGTCACAAAATGCACATCATAACTATTTTACACACAGAATTTTCCATTTTCAGTTCTTTTCCTTTTGTTAATCTTTTCTCTCCACTTTCCCACTGATAAGAAATCGTAATGAAAACATATCTTGCACTTTACCGAATGTTTTCATAGTGCCAGGTCCAGTAGCAGAAAATTCGAGATGGGAGACAGGCGTCACAGATATTCTTATCTCTTTTGCAGATTATTTTTCCATCAAACCTTTTATTATTTCGCTTTACAATTATGTTTAGCTCTTTATTACTTAATACAAAACTAAGATTATTATCTATAAAAATTAATAAAATGCTTAAAGACATTGCAGGTAAGTGGTGGTTTGATTAATTAATGCTTCAATTGTAAAATATTTTACCAGCAGATTATTTTCTGCCACTGAAGTATCTGTCACAGACACTTGGAGAATTTTCTGCAACTGTGGTGCCAGGCATAGCAGTTTAAAGTTTAGGCGTAATTCAGTAAAGAGAAATTATGATTTTTTTTTTGTTCTGTCGCCATTTGTCAAAGTTCCCGACATTTCTCAGCGACAGATTGGAAAAATTCAGCGTGTGCTTCTGCACTCTTTTGTCAAAATTTGCTATACATTTCCGCGATCTTTTGATGAAATTTGCAATTTATTCCCTCGACCGTTTTATCGAATTTTGTGTTTTATTTTTATAGTGATTGTTTTTTACAAGATTTTTCATGAAATTCGCGTTATTTTTTTTGCGATCATTAGCCAAAGATTAGACTAACTTTGCTATGCGTTTCTGCGATCTTTTGATGAAATGTACAATATTTTTCTTCGTTTACTGAAATTCACGTTGTTTTCAGCAATCGTTTCACAAAATGCACGATCCCCCCCCCCCCCCACCCAAATCGTTTCACAAAATTTGCAGTTTTTTTTTTTTAAACGATCAGTGACAAAATTTGTTTTTCTTTTCCGTGGCCATTTGTCGAACTTTCCTATATTTCTCAGCGACATATTGGCAAAATTTGTAATCTGCACTCTTCAAACAAACTTTGCTATGCGTTTCTGCGATCTTTTGATGAAATTTGCAATATTTTTCTTCGTTTACTGAAATTCACGCTTTTTTTTTCAGTGATCGTTTCACAAAATGCACGATCCCCCCCCCCCCCCCCCCCCCCCCTTAAATCGTTTCATGAAATTTGTGGGGTTTTTTTAACGATCAGTGACAAAATTTGTGTTTTTCTTTTTCGCTGCCATTTGGAAAAATTCGTAATGTGCACTCTTTAGACAAACTTAGCTATGCGTTTCTGTGATCTTTTGATGAAATTTGCAATATTTTTCTTTGTTTACTGAAATTCACGTTTTTTTTTCAGCGATCGTTTCACAAAATGCACAATTCCCCCCCACCCCCAAATCGTTTCATGAAATTTGCATTTTTTTTTTCAACGATCAGTGACAAAATTTGTGTTTTTCTTTTCCTCGGCCATTTCTCGAAGTTCCCGATATTTCTCAGTGACAGACTGACAAAATTGGCAGATGCTTCTGCACTTTTTTGACGAAATTTGCCATGCATTTCCGCGATCTTTTGATGAAATTTGCAATATTTTTCTTCGATTGTTTACTGAAATTCGCGGGGATTTTTTCAGCAATCATTTGACGGAATTCGCGTTTTTTTTTCACGATTTTTTTTAAACGATCAGTGACAAAATTTGTTTTTCTTTTCTGTGGCCATTTGTCGAAGTTTCCGATATTTCTCAGCGACATATTGGCAAAATTTGTAATCTGAACTCTTTAGACAAACTTTGCTATGCGTTTCTGCGATCTTTTGATGAAATTTGCAATATTTTTCTTCGTTTACTGAAATTCACGTTTTTTTTTCAGCGATCGTTTCACAAAATGCACGATTTCCCCCCCCCCCCCCCCCCAAATCGTTTCATGAAATTTGCATTTTTTTTTTTTTCAACGATCAGTGACAGAATTTGTGTTTTTCTTTTCCGCGGCCATTTGTCGAAGTTCCTGATATTTCTCAGCGACAAATTGGCAAAATTGGCATATGCTTCTGCACTTTTTTGACGAAATTTGCCATGCATTTCCGCGATCTTTTGATGAAATTTGCAATATTTTTTTTTTCGATTGTTTACTGAAATTCGCGGGTTTTTTTTCAGCAATCGTTTGACGAAATTCACGTTTTTTTTTTTCAACGATCTATGATGAAATTTGTGATTTTATTTATTTCTTTTTGGTGACTATTTGCCAAAGTTCCCGATATTTCTCAGCGGCAGATTGGCAAAATTCAGTGTGCGCTTCTGCACTCTTTTGTCAAAATTTGCTATACATTTCCGCGATTTTTTGATGAAATTTGCAATATTTTTCTTCGATTGTTTACTGAAATTCGAGGGCTTTTTGCAGCGATCGTTTCACAAAATGCATGATTTTTTCCCAAGATTGTTTGGCGAAATTTGCATTTTTTTTTCAATTATCTGTGACGAATTTGATTTTTTTTTTTCTGCGACTATTTGTCGAAGTTCCCGATATTCCTGAGTAACAGATTGGCAAAATTCAACATGTGCTTCTGCGATCTTTTGATGAAATTTGCAATTTTTTTCTTCTATTGTTTCACAAAATTCATGATTATTTTTCCAAGATCGTTAGATCAAATTCTTCTTCTTTTTTTTTTTTTTTTTTTTTTTTTTTTTTTTTTTTTTTTTTTAATGATCATTTCACAATTTTTTTCAACGATCTATGACAAAATTTGTGACAATTTATCGCATGTTATGTGTTCACCATTCATGGGTGTCTAAAAATGTAGTCAACAATTTTAACAGGAAGATAGATTATAAATAACGAACACTCAAAATTTTCGCTTTATTGAATTATGCCTAAACTTTATACTGCACTTTCAATGTGAAAACATTCAATAAAGTATAACATATGTTTTCATTAGGATGAGAAAATATTAACAAAAGAATAAGAACTGAGTGAAAAATCCTTGAGTTCATGAAATACTTAATATGGTGTGCATTTTGTGATATATTAGGAGTTTTATAAGAATCGCATGTGAATGGACTCTTAATCGCTCAAGAACGGAAATTATTTACTTCATAGAAAGTTCAAGAAACACGCTCCATGATTGGGCGACTATGCATATGTAAATTGCCATTAACACGAAGAACGAATACAATTGAAATTAACTTATGTGAATGATAACACTTTAAAATTTTAAAGAAGGTGGGAGAGTTGAATTTCGAGTTTGGAAGGCGGGTGACGATAATTGTCCTTACAACTGTAGCGTTTTCTTCGATGAGTATCCTTTATGTGTTGTTTTCTTACAGAGGTCATTTTAAAGCTTTTGGCCTGTACATTACTAAGCACTCACTCCTCTCCTCTTAACTAATTTTTTCATCAGTAGAGGGTGTTTTAAAATTTTAATTTGTTCATGACTATGGCATACAATTTTACAAAAATTTAAGAATAAAATTTGCATAACATCTCAACAATTTGCAACTGCTTTCCCCCCATTTTCACACTGTGAGTGGGTAAGTATTTCAGACAAAATCGAGTTACATATATAAAATCATATAAATTAAAGGTTTCTTTATAAATATTATTTAGGACCCGGGCAACGCCGGGCGGGTCAGCTAGTATTTAATAATTGAATTCCGGTGCACGGCTGAAAATTAATTTCTTAATAAATAATAAAGCGAAACCGAATGTATTGTTTCAACAATCAAAGCATTGTTAGAAAATTCATCAGAAAGTGATACCGCATGTAAAACACGCAATATTTATGAATTGAATTCCGGTGCAGGGCTGAAAATTAATTTCTTAATAAATAATAAAGCGAAACCGAATGTATTGTTTCAACAATCAAAGCATTGTTAGAAAATTCATCAGAAAGATATACCGCATGTAAAACACGCAATATTTATGAATTGAATTCCGGTGCAGGGCTGAAAATTAATTTCTTAATAAATAATAAAGCGAAACCGAATGTATTGTTTCAACAATCAAAACATTGTTAGAAAATTCATCAGAAAGATATACCACATGTAAAAGACGCAATATTTATGAATTGAATTCCGGTGCAGGGCTGAAAGTTAATTTCTTAATAAATAATAAAGCGAAACCGAATGTATTCTTTCAACAATCAAAGCATTGTTAGAAAATTCATCAGAAAGAGATACCGCATGTAAAACACGCAAAATTTAATAATTGAATTCCGGTGCACGGCTGAAAATTAATTTCTTAATAAATACTAAAGCGAAACCGAATGTATTGTTTCAACAATCAAAGCATTGTTAGAAAATTCATCAGAAAGAGATACCGCATGTAAAACACGCAATATTTATGATTTGAATTCCGGTGCACGGCTGAAAATTAATTTCTTAATAAATAATAAAGCAAAACAGAATGTATTGTTACAACAATCAAAGCATTGTTAGAAAATTCATCAGAAAGAGATACCGCATGTAAAACACGCAATATTTATGAATTGAATTCCGGTGCACGGCTGAAAATTAATTTCTTAATAAATAATAAAGTGAAACCGAATGTATTGTTTCAACAAACAAAGCATTGTTAGAAAATTCATCAGAAAGAGATACCGCATGTAAAACACGCAATATTTATGAATTGAATTCCGGTGCACGGCTGAAAATTAATTTCTTAATAAATAATAAAGTGAAACCGAATGTATTGTTTCAACAAACAAAGCATTGTTAGAAAATTCATCAGAAAGAGATACCGCATGTAAAACACGCAATATTTATGAATTGAATTCCGGTGCACGGCTGAAAATTAATTTCTTAATAAATAATAAAGCAAAACCGAATGTATTGTTACAACAATCAAAGCATTGTTAGAAAATTCATCAGAAAGAGATACCGCATGTAAAACACGCAATATTTATGAATTGAATTCCGGTGCACGGCTGAAAATTAATTTCTTAATAAATAATAAAGCGAAACCGAATGTATTGTTTCAACAATCAAAGCATTGTTAGAAAATTCATCAGAAAGATATACCGCATGTAAAACACGCAATATTTATGAATTGAATTCCGGTGCAGGGCTGAAAATTAATTTCTTAATAAATAATAAAGCGAAACCGAATGTATTGTTTCAACAATCAAAGCATTGTTAGAAAATTCACCAGAAAGAGATACCGCATGTAAAACACGCAATATTTATGAACTGAATTCCGGTGCACGGCTGAAAATTAATTTCTTAATAAATAATAAAGCGAAACCGAACGTATAGTTTCAACAATCAAAGCATTGTTAGAAAATTCATCAGAAAGAGATACCGCATGTAAAACACGCAATATTTAATAATTGAATTCCGGTGCACGGCTGAAAATTAATTTCTCAATAAATAATAAAGCGAAACCCAATGTATTGTTTCAACAATCAAAGCATTGTTAGAAAATTCATCAGAAAGAGATACCCCATGTAAAACACGCAATATTTATGAATTGAATTCCGGTGCAGGGCTGAAAATTAATTTCTTAATAAATAATAAAGCGAAACCGAATGTATTGTTTCAACAATCAAAGCATTGTTAGAAAATTCATCAGAAAGAGATACCGCATGTAAAACACGCAATATTTATGAATTGAATTCCGGTGCACGGCTGAAAATTAATTTTTAATAAATAATAAAGCGAAACCGAATGTATTGTTTCAACAATCAAAGCATTGTTAGAAAATTCATCAGAAATATATACCGCATGTAAAACACGCAATATTTATGAATTGAATTCCGGTGCAGGGCTGAAAATTAATTTCTTAATAAATAATAAAGCGAAACCGAATGTATTGTTTCAACAATCAAAGCATTGTTAGAAAATTCACCAGAAAGAGATACCGCATGTAAAACACGCAATATTTATGAACTGAATTCCGGTGCACGGCTGAAAATTAATTTCTTAATAAATAATAAAGCGAAACCGAACGTATAGTTTCAACAATCAAAGCATTGTTAGAAAATTCATCAGAAAGAGATACCGCATGTAAAACACGCAATATTTAATAATTGAATTCCGGTGCACGGCTGAAAATTAATTTCTTAATAAATAATAAAGCGAAACCCAATGTATTGTTTCAACAATCAAAGCATTGTTAGAAAATTCATCAGAAAGAGATAGCGCATGTAAAACACGCAATATTTATGAATTAAATTCCGGTGCAGCGCTGAAAATTAATTTCTTAATAAATAATAAAGCGAAACCGAATGTATTGTTTCAACAATCAAAGCACTGTTAGAAAATTCATCAGAAAGAGATACCGCATGTAAAACTCGCAATATTTATGAATTGAATTCCGGTGCACGGCTGAAAATTAATTTTTAATAAATAATAAAGCGAAACCGAATGTATTGTTTCAACAATAAAAGCATTGTTAGAAAATTCATCAGAAATATATACCGCATGTAAAACACGCAATATTTATGAATTGAATTCCGGTGCAGGGCTGAAAATTAATTTCTTAATAAATAATAAAGCGAAACCGAATGTATTGTTTCAACAATCAAAGCATTGTTAGAAAATTCATCAGAAAGAGGTACCGCATGTAAAACACGCAATATTTAATAATTGAATTCCGGTTCACGTCTGAAAATTAATTTCTTAATAAATAATAAAGCGAAACCGAATATATTGTTTCAACAATCAAAGCATTGTTAGAAAATTCATCAGAAAGAGATACCGTATGTAAAACACGCAATATTTAATAATTGAATTCCGGTGCACGGCTGAAAATTAATTTCTTAATAAATAATAAAGCGAAACCGAATGTATTGTTTCAAAAATCAAAGCATTGTTATAAAATTCATCAGAAAGAGATACCGCATGTAAAACACGCAATATTTCTGAATTGAATTCCGGTGCACGGCTGAAAATTAATTTCTTAATAAATAATAAAGCGAAACCGAATATATTGTTTCAACAATCAAAGCATTGTTAGAAAATTCATCAGAAACAGATACCGCATGTAAAACACGCAATATTTAATAATTGAATTCCGGTGCACTGCTGATAATTAATTTCTTAATAAATAATAAAGCGAAACCGAATGTATTGTTTCAACAATCAAAGCATTGTTAGAAATTTCATCAGAAAGAGATACAGAATGTAAAACTCGCAATATTTATGAATTGAATTCCGGTGCACGGCTGAAAATTAATTTCTTAATAAATAATAAAGCGAAACCGAATATATTGTTTCAACAATCAAAGCATTGTTAGAAAATTCATCAGAAAAGATACCGCATGTAAAACTCGCAATATTTATGAATTGAATTCCGGTGCACGGCTGAAAATTAATTTCTTAATAAATAATAAAGCGAAACCGAATGTATTGTTTCAACAATCAAAGCATTGTTAGAAAATTCATCAGAAAGATATACCACATGTAAAAGACGCAATATTTATGAATTGAATTCCGGTGCAGGGCTGAAAGTTAATTTCTTAATAAATAATAAAGCGAAACCGAATGTATTCTTTCAACAATCAAAGCATTGTTAGAAAATTCATCAGAAAGAGATACCCCATGTAAAACACGCAATATTTATGAATTGAATTCCGGTGCAGGGCTGAAAATTAATTTCTTAATAAATAATAAAGCGAAACCGAATGTATTGTTTCAACAATCAAAGCATTGTTAGAAAATTCATCAGAAAGAGATACCGCATGTAAAACACGCAATATTTATGAATTGAATTCCGGTGCACGGCTGAAAATTAATTTTTAATAAATAATAAAGCGAAACCGAATGTATTGTTTCAACAATCAAAGCATTGTTAGAAAATTCATCAGAAATATATACCGCATGTAAAACACGCAATATTTATGAATTGAATTCCGGTGCAGGGCTGAAAATTAATTTCTTAATAAATAATAAAGCGAAACCGAATGTATTGTTTCAACAATCAAAGCATTGTTAGAAAATTCACCAGAAAGAGATACCGCATGTAAAACACGCAATATTTATGAACTGAATTCCGGTGCACGGCTGAAAATTAATTTCTTAATAAATAATAAAGCGAAACCGAACGTATAGTTTCAACAATCAAAGCATTGTTAGAAAATTCATCAGAAAGAGATACCGCATGTAAAACACGCAATATTTAATAATTGAATTCCGGTGCACGGCTGAAAATTAATTTCTTAATAAATAATAAAGCGAAACCCAATGTATTGTTTCAACAATCAAAGCATTGTTAGAAAATTCATCAGAAAGAGATAGCGCATGTAAAACACGCAATATTTATGAATTAAATTCCGGTGCAGCGCTGAAAATTAATTTCTTAATAAATAATAAAGCGAAACCGAATGTATTGTTTCAACAATCAAAGCACTGTTAGAAAATTCATCAGAAAGAGATACCGCATGTAAAACTCGCAATATTTATGAATTGAATTCCGGTGCACGGCTGAAAATTAATTTTTAATAAATAATAAAGCGAAACCGAATGTATTGTTTCAACAATAAAAGCATTGTTAGAAAATTCATCAGAAATATATACCGCATGTAAAACACGCAATATTTATGAATTGAATTCCGGTGCAGGGCTGAAAATTAATTTCTTAATAAATAATAAAGCGAAACCGAATGTATTGTTTCAACAATCAAAGCATTGTTAGAAAATTCATCAGAAAGAGGTACCGCATGTAAAACACGCAATATTTAATAATTGAATTCCGGTTCACGTCTGAAAATTAATTTCTTAATAAATAATAAAGCGAAACCGAATATATTGTTTCAACAATCAAAGCATTGTTAGAAAATTCATCAGAAAGAGATACCGTATGTAAAACACGCAATATTTAATAATTGAATTCCGGTGCACGGCTGAAAATTAATTTCTTAATAAATAATAAAGCGAAACCGAATGTATTGTTTCAAAAATCAAAGCATTGTTATAAAATTCATCAGAAAGAGATACCGCATGTAAAACACGCAATATTTCTGAATTGAATTCCGGTGCACGGCTGAAAATTAATTTCTTAATAAATAATAAAGCGAAACCGAATATATTGTTTCAACAATCAAAGCATTGTTAGAAAATTCATCAGAAACAGATACCGCATGTAAAACACGCAATATTTAATAATTGAATTCCGGTGCACTGCTGATAATTAATTTCTTAATAAATAATAAAGCGAAACCGAATGTATTGTTTCAACAATCAAAGCATTGTTAGAAATTTCATCAGAAAGAGATACAGAATGTAAAACTCGCAATATTTATGAATTGAATTCCGGTGCACGGCTGAAAATTAATTTCTTAATAAATAATAAAGCGAAACCGAATATATTGTTTCAACAATCAAAGCATTGTTAGAAAATTCATCAGAAAAGATACCGCATGTAAAACTCGCAATATTTATGAATTGAATTCCGGTGCACGGCTGAAAATTAATTTCTTAATAAATAATAAAGCGAAACCGAATGTATTGTTTCAACAATCAAAGCATTGTTAGAAAATTCATCAGAAAGATATACCACATGTAAAAGACGCAATATTTATGAATTGAATTCCGGTGCAGGGCTGAAAGTTAATTTCTTAATAAATAATAAAGCGAAACCGAATGTATTCTTTCAACAATCAAAGCATTGTTAGAAAATTCATCAGAAAGAGATACCGCATGTAAAACACGCAAAATTTAATAATTGAATTCCGGTGCACGGCTGAAAATTTATTTCTTAATAAATACTAAAGCGAAACCGAATGTATTGTTTCAACAATCAAAGCATTGTTAGAAAATTCATCCGAAAGAGATACCGCATGTAAAACACGCAATATTTATGAATTCAATTCCGGTGCACGGCTGAAAATTAATTTCTTAATAAATAATAAAGCGAAACCGAATGTATTGTTTCAACAATCAAAGCATTGTTAGAAAATTCATCAGAAAGATATACCACATGTAAAAGACGCAATATTTATGAATTGAATTCCGGTGCAGGGCTGAAAGTTAATTTCTTAATAAATAATAAAGCGAAACCGAATGTATTCTTTCAACAATCAAAGCATTGTTAGAAAATTCATCAGAAAGAGATACCGCATGTAAAACACGCAAAATTTAATAATTGAATTCCGGTGCACGGCTGAAAATTTATTTCTTAATAAATACTAAAGCGAAACCGAATGTATTGTTTCAACAATCAAAGCATTGTTAGAAAATTCATCCGAAAGAGATACCGCATGTAAAACACGCAATATTTATGAATTCAATTCCGGTGCACGGCTGAAAATTAATTTCTTAATAAATAATAAAGCGAAACCGAATGTATTGTTTCAACAATCAAAGCATTGTTAGAAAATTCATCAGAAAGAGATACCGCATGTAAAACACGCAATATTTATGAATTGAATTCCGGTGCACGGCTGAAAATTAATTTCTTAATAAATAATAAAGCAAAACCGAATGTATTGTTACAACAATCAAAGCATTGTTAGAAAATTCATCAGAAAGAGATACCGCATGTAAAACACGCAATATTTATGAATTGAATTCCGGTGCACGGCTGAAAATTAATTTCTTAATAAATAATAAAGTGAAACCGAATGTATTGTTTCAACAAACAAAGCATTGTTAGAAAATTCATCAGAAAGAGATACCGCATGTAAAACACGAAATATTTATGAATTGAATTCCGGTGCACGGCTGAAAATTAATTTCTTAATAAATAATAAAGCAAAACCGAATGTATTGTTTCAACAATCAAAGCATTGATAGAAAATTCATCCGAAAGAGATACCGCATGTAAAACACGCAATATTTATGAATTGAATTCCAGTGCACGGCTGAAAATTAATTTCTTAATAAATAATAAAGCGAAACCGAATGTATTGTTTCAACAATCAAAGCATTGTTAGAAAATTCATCAGAAAGAGATACCGCATGTAAAACACGCAATATTTATGATTTGAATTCCGGTGCACGGCTGAAAATTAATTTCTTAATAAATAATAAAGCAAAACCGAATGTATTGTTACAACAATCAAAGCATTGTTAGAAAATTCATGAGAAAGAGATACCGCATGTAAAACACGCAATATTTATGAATTGAATTCCGGTGCACGGCTGAAAATTAATTTCTTAATAAATAATAAAGTGAAACCGAATGTATTGTTTCAACAAACAAAGCATTGTTAGAAAATTCATCAGAAAGAGATACCGCATGTAAAACACGCAATATTTATGAATTGAATTCCGGTGCACGGCTGAAAATTAATTTCTTAATAAATAATAAAGCAAAACCGAATGTATTGTTACAACAATCAAAGCATTGTTAGAAAATTCATCAGAAAGAGATACCGCATGTAAAACACGCAATATTTATGAATTGAATTCCGGTGCACGGCTGAAAATTAATTTCTTAATAAATAATAAAGCGAAACCGAATGTATTGTTTCAACAATCAAAGCATTGTTAGAAAATTCATCAGAAAGATATACCGCATGTAAAACACGCAATATTTATGAATTGAATTCCGGTGCAGGGCTGAAAATTAATTTCTTAATAAATAATAAAGCGAAACCGAAGGTATTGTTTCAACAATCAAAGCATTGTTAGAAAATTCACCAGAAAGAGATACCGCATGTAAAACACGCAATATTTATGAACTCAATTCCGGTGCACGGCTGAAAATTAATTTCTTAATAAATAATAAAGCGAAACCGAACGTATAGTTTCAACAATCAAAGCATTGCTAGAAAATTCATCAGAAAGAGATACCCCATGTAAAACACGCAATATTTATGAATTGAATTCCGGTGCAGGGCTGAAAATTAATTTCTTAATAAATAATAAAGCGAAACCCAATGTATTGTTTCAACAATCAAAGCATTGCTAGAAAATTCATCAGAAAGAGATACCCCATGTAAAACACGCAATATTTATGAATTGAATTCCGGTGCAGGGCTGAAAATTAATTTCTTAATAAATAATAAAGCGAAACCGAATGTATTGTTTCAACAATCAAAGCATTGTTAGAAAATTCATCAGAAAGAGATACCGCATGTAAAACACGCAATATTTATGAATTGAATTCCGGTGCACGGCTGAAAATTAATTTTTAATAAATAATAAAGCGAAACCGAATGTATTGTTTCAACAATCAAAGCATTGTTAGAAAATTCATCAGAAATATATACCGCATGTAAAACACGCAATATTTATGAATTGAATTCCGGTGCAGGGCTGAAAATTAATTTCTTAATAAATAATAAAGCGAAACCGAATGTATTGTTTCAACAATCAAAGCATTGTTAGAAAATTCATCAGAAAGAGGTACCGCATGTAAAACACGCAATATTTAATAATTGAATTCCGGTGCACGGCTGAAAATTAATTTCTTAATAAATAATAAAGCGAAACCGAATATATTGTT